>VXBT01013113.1:837089-853235 GCA_013400235.1 Oriolus oriolus | reverse complement strand
CTGGTCCTGGTGCTGGTCCGTGCCCGGGTCCCCCGCCCCGCTCTGACCCCTCCATCACCCCCCACACGTGTGAACGGCCCCCTGCAGCCCCCGGGCTGCCCGGTCTCACGATCGCCATGCACACCTCCCTAACCCTACAGCGCTGCCCCACATGTCCTATATACACCTTCCTGACCCTATAGTCCTGCCCTACATATCCCACATACACCTCCCTAACCCTACAGCGCTGCCCCACATGTCCCATATATGCCCCCTGACCCTATAGCGCACCTCTCCCATGCGTGCGCACGTAACTGCACAGCCTCGTCCCACACAGCCCCTGCATGGATGCACAACCCTGTAGCCCCACATATCCCATATACACTTCCCTAACCCTATAGTCCTGCCCCACATATCCCATATACACCTTCCTGACCCTATAGTCCTGCCCTACATATCCCATATACACTTCCCTAACCCTATAGTCCTGCCCTACATATCCCATATACACCTCCCTAACCCCATAGTCCTGCCCTACATATCCCATATACACCTCCCTACCCCTATAGTCCTACTCCACATATCCCATATACACCTCCCTAACCCTATAGCCCTACTCCACATATCCCATATACACCTCCCTAACCCTATAGTCCTGCCCCACATATCCCACATACACCCCCTTACCCCTATAAACCTGTCCTACTTATCCCACATACACCTTAACCCTACAACCGTGCCCCACATACCCCAGACACACCTTCTTAACCCTATCGCCCTTTCCCACTTATCCCATACACGCTTCCTTAACCTATAGGCCGGTCCCACATATCCCATATCCATTTCCTTGAGCCTGTAGCCCTGTCCCACTTGCTCTGTATACACACCCTTGACCCTATAGCTCTGGCCCGTTTATCCCATATACCTGCACACAGCTTTCCACCCAACACGTGCATGCACAACCCCAGAGCCCTGTGACACCCACCACATTTATCCACATGTGGGACACGTGGATGAATGATCCTATAGCCCTGTCCCTACACAACCTGCATACACCTCCCCATCCCTATAGCCCTGTCCCACGTATCCCATTTATGGATAGAACACTACAGACCTAAAATACACGTCGCTGCCCCCATAGCCCCATCCCTCACCCCCTACACTCCCAACCCCCTGCTCCACGCCCCATATAGATGTGTATAGACCCCCCCAGCCACAGGAACCCCAATTCACAGCTCCACCCCTCCCCTCGTTCCCTCTCCTCTCAGTACTCTGGGGCCAGGATCTCCAAAGGCCAGGCCAGGACCCTCCTCAGCCCTTCTCCATATTCCCAGAGCTCTGAGCATAGCAGGGATGTTCCTCTCTCGTGACCAGAGGGACCTGAAGACATCAAGGGGACAGATCCCTGCTTTCTCCTGGTTTCCTTTCAGGCTGGGGAAAAGCAGCAGAATGGGGAAGGGGCCACAGATGGGAAAGTCTCCATGGTCTTCATCCCACAGGTGGAATTTTTCATCAGGAAAAATTATTGCAGCCCCATCTCTGTGTGAGCACAAAGGGCTAAACCAGGGAAAATGGGAATCTCCCGCTCTGCCTCTCATGCTGGGACAGTGGGGACCCAAAAAGTGCAGTCATTTTCCACCCACTGCTTCTGTGTCTTGTCCAGTCCTGTCTCCTGGGATATGGTTGCGCACGGAGTGCAGATGTGGAGAACAAGTGCAGAAATGCAATGGACGGGGAGAAGGTCGGCATGGGGAGAAGGTCAGCATCCCTGTGGGCTTCACAGGAGCCTGAGACAGGATGTGGAGGCAGAGCAAAAGGGCCATCTGCCTTCACTGAAGAGACACAAGGAAAGATGTCCCATCTCCACAGCTGACCATCCTCGGAGGAGGGGACCTCAGCAGCAACGCCAGCAGCGAGCCCACGGCAACTCCAGATGGAGCCAAGCTGCTCAGCAGCCTTGGGTGCATCACAGATGGTTCGGACAGCTCCGTGCTGCTGGCCCCAGAGACCTGCCCTGAGTCACAGACAAGTTCTTTGCAGGTCTCAACTCAGAGCAAGCTCTGACCTGCTCCTCACGCAACAATTCCGAGCCTCCCTCCACCTCCCTGTGCCACCATGGGCTGGGGACCAAGAGGGTGACAGAGCGCCAGCGCATCCTGCTGTCATTGTCTACTCAGGTCCTGTTTAACCCATGACACTGAGCCTCCCTGAATTATTTCTGGTTTGGGTTAAAGCACTGTTCATAGTTTAAAAAGAATAAAGTCATAATAAAAAAGCCAAGTTAATTTTACTGTAGAAGTTGTAGGCAATACACAGAATATGTTTTTTTTTTCTGGTGCTCATCCAGAGCTTTCTAAATGTCTGGACCCTACTAAAGGTCTGAATGTCCCATCCCTGGGAGTGTCCAAGGCCAGGTTGGATGGGGTTTGCAGCAGCCTGGTCTAGAGGAATGTGTCCCTGCCCATGGCAGGGAGTTGGAACTAAATAATCTTTAAGGTCTCTTCCAACCCAAACCATTCTGTGATCCCGTGGTTCTCTGTCCATCCATCTCATGGGACAGAAATCCGTCTTCTCTGGATCAGCAGCTCTTCACATGATCTTCCCTGAGCTGTCACATCATCTCATGGAGACTCTCAGACCCTGGCATTGTTCTCTGCTCTCTTTTGTGCACCTTCTGACATCCCCCAACACCCTTCTTGGAAGGGACCAGGAGATCCAAGGTCAGTCTCAGGGGAAATCTGAATTCTGTTTTCTCCCCTCTATGTCCTGCTCGTATTTCCAAGATCTGCATTATTGAGTTGTTCTGTTTATCCACTGTCACCGAGAAAAATGCCTTATTTATGATGTGTACAAATAATGACAAATTCCCAGACTCCAACAACCAGTTCTGTATTCTCCTAGAAAGTATTAATTTAGCTTGACAAAATCTATTTTCCATAAGTTGATTGCTGTTAATGTCTCCGTTTTAATGAGCGCGCTATTATTCAATTAGAATCATAATATTACCCACAATCCCGAAATTTTTGGATCCCGTTTCAGATGGATATCGTGCCTAAGACAGATGTGAGGCTGCTGTGCTTACACACACATGCTCCTCTCTCCAGATTTGGGGAGCTCTTCCACCTTTCTTGGAGCGGTCCCCAATTAGTCCTAACCTGCTGTTTTAAAATCCTTGCGTTCCAAATTGCTCTGTCTTGTTACTCCCGCACACATCTCGCTTTATGGGATGATGTAGAGCAGGTTTTCCAGCTGCTGGTGTAATGAAAAGTATTTCATTAGGCTGGGATGTGGATTAAGGAACCAGGCTCTCTTCCAATTACAGAATACAGGCGTTTATTGGAATTCCTGCATTATTATGAATAAATCTGTCATTTCGAGCTAGTAACAAACCAATACTATCAGGATTTATTAGGGGTTTAGCAGACTTTAAATTTCCCTTTTTATTTGTTTTTGCTGTTCTGAAGAATAAAATTCCTACACTTTTCTTTTTTTTTTCCTCTTGTGTTTTTCAAGCTTTTAATTTGCATTGCTTGCTGTCGATTTATCCTCTCCCTGTATTTCCACGACAGCTTTTACTTTCCCTCTGGAGCAGACTGTTGTGTGTTTTTTTGGTAGGTATTGGTTCATTTGGCTTGTTGTGGGAGGCTTTTGTTAGTTGAGGGGTTTTTAGTGCTCTGTTTATCTTTTTCATTTATGGGTTTGAGGATATTTAGAAAAGTGCTTTTAAAAGGCTCCTCATTATAGAATTTTGGAGTCATAGAATGGTTTTGGAAGGGACCTTAAAGATCATCTTTTTCCAACCCACTGCCGTGGGCAGGGACACCTTTCCACTATCCCAGGCTGCTCAAAACCCCATCCAACCTGGCCTTGGAGACTTCCATGGATGTGGCACCCACAATTTCTCTGGAAGACTTGTGTCAGCACCTCTCTGCTCTCACAGGGAAGAATTTCTCCCCAGTATCCCATCTCACCCTGCTCTCTGTCAGTTTAAAGCCATTCCCTGTGTCCTGGCACTCCATCCCTTGTCCAAAGTCCCTCTCCAGCTCTCTTGGAGCCCCTCTGGGCACTGGAAGGGGCTCTGAGTTCTCCCTGGAGCCTTCCCTTCTCCAGACTAAACAACCCCAGGTCTTCCAGCCTGTCCTTTCATCCTTAATTCTATCCTCAGCTTTTTTGTGTTTAAGCAGCCTTTCCCAACAAATAGAAATGCTTAAATCTCCCTTTTTTAAAGCTTCAAATTTGTGTACATTGCCCCACACAGACACCCCCTGCCCCAAGGAATCTGAACTCTCTTCAAATGTGGGAATACATTTGCCCTCACATCACTTCCAATCCCAAAGTCCAGTTTTGCTCATTTACCAGCTTTCAAAGTACACTAGGATAGATCTGGGCCATACATCAACAGAAGTAACCTCATCCAAAAGGAAGAAAGAAAGAAAAAAAAGGAAAATAAATCAGAAAACCAACAAGAACAGGAAACCCCAGGGAAAGTATCAGAAAACAAATAACACTCCCCAGATGCTGTGCCTGGTCTCACGCTCCCATGGCAGAAAAACTGACAGAACAGCACTGAATGCAATATCAGGATAAAATCTATCCAGGGCCAAAGCCACACTTGGTACAGCCTGAAATCCATTTCTAGATGCACACAGAAAAGTACACAGCGATATCGAGGCAAGAAAAAAATTAAAAATTAAAATAACCACCTTTTCCTCTTCAAAGACCTGGTCTGGTGCCTGCTTATTTATCCCGTTGGACTCAAAGAAAGCAGCTGGATCAAAGCCATCCAGTCCTTACTTTAAAAGCTGCTATAAATCACCTGAAGGATGGGTGCTGTAGATGTGCTGAGTCAGGAACTTGGTGTAAATCACCTCAGAATAAGTCCAGCTATGCCATTTAATAGAAAATGAAAATCTGGCCCTCATTACTACCAGTGATTATTAATTAATTAGTCATTACCAGTCATTAAACCACTCAAATGCTCCAAAGACCATATCCGTTCCTCTGGTTTTAATCTCCTCAGAAGAGTAACTTTCATTCTTCCCTTCCTCGTTGCAAATCTCCCTAATTACCTCTTCTCGTTGCCCTGCAACCCTTTGGATACGAACACCTCTACAACCTTTGGGGATGAAGCTTGGGGATGGGTTGGGAAAACCTATTTGGAGGTAGGAGGACATGGCAGAAAAGCCACCAGCCTCTCCTCACTGATTCCCAGTGCGGATGTGGAGTCCTGGAGTGGTGTGGATTTGAAGGCATCTTAAAGATCCTCTCGTTCCAACCCCCTGCCATAGGCAGGGACACCTTCCACTATCTCAGGTTACTCCACGCCCATCCAACCTGGCCTTGGACACTTCCAAGCATGAGGCAGTCACAGCTTCTCTGGGCAGCCTGTGCCTCATCACCCTCCCACGGAAGAATTCCTTCCCAATATCCCATCTAACCCTGCCCTCTGGCAGTTCAGAATCATTCCTCCTTTTCTATAACTCCAGGCCCTTGTCCAAAGTCCCTCTCCAGCTCTCCTGGAGCCCCTTTAAGCACTGGAAGGGGCTCTGAGGTCTCCCTGGAGCCTTCTCCAGGTGAACACCCCCAGCTCTCCCAGCCTGGCTCCAGAGCAGAGGGGCTCCAGCCCTTGGAGCATCTCCATGGACTCCTCTGGACTCATCCAGCAGCTCCACGTCCTTCTGATGCTGGAGACCCCAGAGTTGGATGTGTTGTTCCAGGTGAGGTCTCACAACAATGCCTTGTGATTTTGGGTTGTCCCGTTCATGGTTTGTGAGTGTTTGAGCCTGTCCAGCATCACCTGCTGCAGATCCCATACTCAACACCACTAAGAGAGATCTAACGGGATTTCTCCATGGTCCAGGGAAACACATCTGAGGGAGTTTGGGTCTTGCTGGTTGCAGATACCTGCCCAGATAGTGTTTGGTTCAACCACCAAGTATTGCCAAAAGCCTCATAGTTCAGGGCAGACTTGAAATCCTAAACAATTCAATCACTGGATTTTGCCATATAAAGATTATTTCACTGGCAGGAGTTCCAGTTACAAAGCAGATGTATTGAAAAAGGGCGTGTTTCACATTTGAATGCAAAATTCATTCACCATGGCCCTGATTAAAAGCTCTAGAAGACAATGGGCTATTAATGAACAGGTCCATAAGGGGAGGAACATTTGTGTGTTGGTGTGTGCCTGCCTGTGGGTTCAGGTTCCATTTGTAAATCAGTAGCAAAGCCTTTGATTCTGCCAAAAAATACACCGGGTTTGTGCTGGGAAATCTGTGCTCAAAGCTCAGAGGCAAAGAAAAAGAGCAGAATTTGAGTTCTTCGCAAATATTGAATCCAGGTACGCTAATAAGGGAGCAGAATTATTTCCAGGCGGTCTCCAGAGTGGAGGGAAGAAAGAGGAAACTCCACTAAAGGGAAGACGTGGGCAGAATATTAGAGGAGAGTGTAGTCAGAGTGATTACAACCCAGTCAAAAAGGAATTGTAGAAATCCCCAAACCAGACTGGTGTAAAAAATGTTGTACTGGGAGGGTGAGCAGGGAACCTGACAGGTTGGTTCTGTCTCCAGTGTCCGTGGTCGGATTTATCTCCGGTGTAATTCCGACGATGCTGCACGGGAAAATGTCTCGCCATATGTTACAACATGACTCTGAACATTATTCGAGCACTTGATGGGGAAAAGCAATTAAGCACTGTCTTGTAGATTTAAACAGGAGCTAAGCACATGCTTAAGGACTTCCTCAAACAGAAACGCTGCTCTAAACAGGAGTTTGCATGAATAGAGAGCTTTTGTTGTGGGGAGAGCCACGGAGGTTTTAAAACTGGGGTAAATATTTGCGATTTGAGAAATACAAGGAATCTCCAGACGTTTTTTCCAACCCCAGCAACTCTGGGGTTCTCTGACTGTTCTCGTTTCACATGGGCCATTCCCCCTTCTCCAACCAGGCGAGTGCTTGGCGCGGGTCCAGCTGGCAGATTGATTATTAATTTGGAGAACAAACCAGAGATGAAGTCAAAGTTAATCCTTTTTGTGGGATTCCCAAAAGCAATTTTCATTTCCAGCCAAAGGCTGCCCCAAAGCACCTCTCATACACTTTGGCTCTGCACAATAGCCCAAGACGCAAAAAAACCCCTGCAATCATATTTCTGCAAAAAGTGTGTCAGAGTCACTGTTTGTGCAGGACCTCGGGGCTGAATTAAACAGTAGATGGTTCCTAAAGGAAAGGGACATGAAAAGGTTTGCAGCTTTTGAAAAAAAAGATAGGCTGATTAAAAATAAAATAAAATAAATCTTTGATTGGCTGCTAACGCAGTTACAAAGGATCTCAGGCCAGAGAGGCAAACACCAAAATTCATTAAACACCAAGCTAAATATGGGCTTAAATCAATCTTTAACACTGCAGCTGCTGGGAATGTTTTGCACACCCTCAATACCAAAGCAGTGATCGTGCTTTGCTTAGTTGAGACCTTCCTAAGAACTAAATAAAACCAGCAAAACTCTTTCACAGGGGTCATTCTATTATCCAAGAGATAATTTTCCCTTTCTATGATCAATCCACTGGTTCAAAGCCAGGCTGAGCTCTCAGTTATGCTGCTGAAAATCCTGTGAGACATCTCACACATCCAGCAAGGCGGTGTAGGCTTATTGGAGCAAAACCAAACCTCCTGGAAAAATCCTGCACTTCTGAGCCACTGAATTTGAAATGTAGCACAAGTTTGGTAAATCTGTGTAACTCAACCTGAAATCTGAAGTTCCAATTAAATAAAGGATTGTCCAGCAATTTCCCTACGTTCACTTAAGGAAATCAAGTGTCATCAACCTTATTTAGCTCAAAGCCAAGAAAGCCAAACATGTCTTGGGCTCTTGGGCTGCATCCCCAGTGGATTCTCCCCCTCTGCTCTGTGAGACCCCAGCTGGAGTGCTGAATTCACTTCTGGAATCCTCAGCACAGGAAAACCTCAGACCTGTTGGAGTTAGTCCAGAGAAGGCTGTGGAGATGCTCTGAGGGCTGGAACCCCTCTGCTCTGGAGCCAGGGTGGGAGAGCTGGGAATGTCCAGCCTGGAGAAGAGAAGGCTCCAGGGAGACCTCAGAGCCCCTTCCAGGGGCTCCAGGAGAGTTGGAGAGAGAATTTGGGTGAGGGAATGGAGTGACAGGACAAGGGGGAATGACTTCAAACTGAAAGAGGGGAGATTCAGACTAAATATCAGGAAATCCTTCCCTGTGAGGGTGATGAGGCACAGGCTGCCCAGAAAAGCTGGGGTTGCCCCATCCCTGGAAGTATCCAAGGCCAGGTTGGACGGGGCTTGGAGCACCCTGGGATAGTGGAAGGTGTCCCTGCCCATGGAATGAGATGATTCTGAAGGTCCCTTCCAACCCAAACCATTCTATGAGAAGGAAACTGAGGCACACAAAGGAGGTGCAAATGGATACAGACCAAATGGATACAGTACGAGAGCACTAACAGAACCCTGATATTTGGAATAAACAGTCAATAAATACATCCACACATCCCTTAGCTGAGTTTCCTGGTTTCTTTACAGAAACAAACAAAAAAAAAACCACTATAAAACTTCAAGCTCAACTACTCAGAGTACTCAGTTTCCTTTCAAGTTTTGCTTGGCACACTTGGATGCCCTTTTTCTCACCTCTACCCCAGGAGCACAGGCCTGGCACTGAGCAGAACAATATTCTGTCAGTCTGAAAGGATCAATAATCAGAGTAGCAGCTATTATTAAATTAGCTCTTTAGGAAAAGATAATGAAAATGGAAAATGTGGAAAAGGAAGAAAAAGCATACTCTTGATCCAGTTGCTTGGTGCAAGGAAAATGAAAGCAGAGTAGGAATATTAATTTGATTTTATTTTTCAGAGACCCCTAATTCGAGGTGGTTTGGGGTGATTTCCTTTGGAACTGACAGAAGCAGAATTAAGATAACAGTGATTTAATAACAGATTTGTGACCTGTGGGAAATTAGGAATATTTGGTATTTTCTTTTTATGTGTGTGGGAGAGAGGGACAGGAAAAGATATAAGGAGGTGACAAGCAAGCCCTTTGCCCAGCTGTGAGTTCATGAGCACAGCAAACTGAATTGGAGCATTTTCAGGGGCCAAGGTTACTTTCTATCTGCAAATTAGCCCCAGGAAAAAAAAAAAAAGAAAAAGAAGAAGAAACAGCCCATATGCAGCCTCCAGTCTGAAGCCTTAATTAACGTAAACAATGTTCAGACGCACAAAGAAATAGATACTACCATTGAAATAAAGCATATGGCTGGCTAAATACCCCCAAGATTATCTGGAGATAATCTTTTCAGGCACCAGAAGTGCAGCTGATGCTGAGCTCTAATGATTCTCATCACAAGGCCAGGCCTTCCCACCGGAGGGGGAGCTCAGCACTTCCCACCATCATCGGCCTCCTGGGTCTGGATTCTGCCTTTCAAATCCTGAGATTGTGGTGGAGAATTAATGAGCGCTTTCCCTCTTTACAGCCCTGCTCCACTGCTCCAGAAGAAGGCCTGAAATGCAGGAATCATCCCCTGAAGGAGAAACTTGTACACCATGGCTTGGTCTCCAAGGAGCTGCTTCAATCAAGGCCGGGTTGGACAGGGCTTAGAGTGACCTGGTCTAGTGGAAGGTGTCCCTGCCCGTGGCAGGGTGTTGGAACTGGATGATCTTTAAGGTCCCTCCCAACCCAAACCATTCTGTGGTTTTATGATTCAGTGCACGAGGAGTGGTGGGATGGGGGAGAAATTTGCCCCTGGGCCCACAGCAAATGTCCTTGTGTTCCCCTGCCAAACTCCTTTTCCAAAGGCAGTCGCGGGACAGATGTTTCATTGGGATGAGCCCCCAGAAGGACTCCTCTGTCCCACCCAATGTGCCACTGAACAATCCTGAATGTGTCAGAATTGTGGTACAGAAGATGTGATGCCATGGACATGGCAGAGGAGAAGTGGAGAAACCAAAGGCACTCGGCCTTGTGTGCTTGGTCTTTAAATCAGAAACAAATGTGGAAATCCCTGTGAGGTGTCACAATGTTCCAAACCAGTTCAAAAGCCCCTGATCATCAAACCTGGGGCAATATTCCTTCCTGACCCATCCCAGGAAGTGTCCAAGGCCAGGCTGGACAGGGCTGGGAGCAACCTGGGATAGTGGAAGGTGTCCTGTGGCAGGGGCTTGGAATTGGGTGATCTTTAAAGCCTCTTCCAACCCGAACTGTTCTGTGGTTGAATTGCCCCAGTTTTAGTGGTTGTTTAATAATTACAAATCTGGTCTCTTCTACAGCATCAAATTAGGATCAGAACTTGAAGTTCCATAAGGGGCTTTTTTGTTTATTTTGGTTTTGGTTTTGGTTTTAGTTTTGGGGTGGGTTTTTTTTCCTGTAAGGCATATTTGAAGTCTTTTTGTCTTGTGGATTTTTTTCCTTTAAAAGGATGACATTTTCAAGCTCCTCTACAGAACCCTGTGAAATAGAAACAGAAAAGCCGACAGCTCCCTATAATCCCTTGGTTTCATGGCTTTAAGAAGAAAAAAAGGAAAATAATTCTCATATTTAGCCACATTGCAAACTCTGGTATCATCAGGTCAGCTCATGGCGGCGGCTGCAGAAGATGACCTTGGGCTGCTTCCATAGAACCATCGAATCATGGAATTGTTAAGGTTGGGAAAGATCCTTAAGATCATCAAATCCAAACATCAACCAGCACCATGTTTACTACTGAACCATGTCCTCAAGTGCCACATTCACACATTTTTTCACCTCTCACAGGGATGGTGACTGCACCACTTCCCTGGGCAGCTTTTTCCAATGCTTGACCACCCTTTCCATGAAGAAATTTTTCCTGATATCCAACCTAAATCTCCGCTGGTGAAGCTTGAGGCTGTTTCCTCTCATCCTGTCATTTGTTACTTGGGAGGAATATCTGACTCCCATCTCACTTCAAGTTCCTTTCAGTCTATTTCCACAACAGATCAACATTTTATTCATCCAAGTCTTTATCCTCTGCTCTTAAATTTCTTATTGTTATCCAGAGACAAAAACGCCTTTATAGCATTTCTGGGATCCCTTAATGTAAGCAGTCCAGGCCATAACTCCTAGATTAGGAGTTATGAGTAAGATTACAAATAAGATTTATAACTAAAATAAAAATTCTGTAAGGTTCTAAATAAATGTTATAAATAAGATATACTTTGGGGCAAAGCTGCCCCACTGGATCTTTTCTGCTACACCACAGTATCAGGACAATAAAAATTATAGAATCATCAAATCGTTTGGGTCGAAAGAGATGTTCAAGTCCCACTGTTAACACAGAACTGCAAAACCTGCCGCTAAACCGTGTCCCCAAGTGCCACATCTACACATCTTTTAAATCCCTCCAGGTTTGGTGACTCAACCAGTTCCCTGTGTTGCCTAAACTCGTTGGGTATCAAAATCACTTTGGGAAAAGGTGAAAAGAGGAGCTACTGTGAAAGTATTGTAAACAGAGGTTGGGACTTTTTGAAGGCGACTTTTTCAAGTGGAGGGAAGTGTATCAGTAGGACAAAAAGGGGATGGAAGGATGAGCAGGAGGATGGCTGCTCTCATTATCATATAGGGCTCCTTTCCAGCAGAGGACAAGGCAAGAGCAGTGAGTGATGGATCTGCTTCCCTCCCACCCCTACGGGACATTCACAGCTGATTCTCCAGGCTTTGCAGGATGGTTCTCTCCAGGGGCAGCTCCTTGGCTGTCCTTGAGCTTGCATGGAAATGTTTTGGCAGGTCCTGCAAGGCAAGAACCAGAGCCAGGGCTGGGCTGTTGTCCCCTTGTTGTACCACCCTGCAGGACCCTCCCGAAGCTGCCTGTTTGAGCAAACGTGTTGTGTGCACGTTCCAGCTGGACACAGAGGTGTTCAGTTCACTCCCTCAGCTTCCATGTCAGCTTTCCTGCTGCAATTTCCCAACTGGGGCTGGTTTTGCAGTTATTCCACCTCCAGCTAGGAAGGATCAAAGTGGATCATGGCCCAAAACATGGGACTCTGCGTTTCCGTTTAGAAAATGATGTGGCTCCACATCAGGAATTAGCCTGTAGCTGGTCCAGGCAATCCTCTTTCTCTGCCTTGAACAACAGCCAGTCATTCTATGATCACTCCTCAGAAACTGGGAAAGTCTCCTGTTTTCACGGCAAACAACAATCAGTGCACCCGAGGGATGAGCAGCAGCTTTGTCATATGTACCAGAAACATTCCAGGGAAAATCCTCCATGGAACCAAGCTCATCAGCAGGATCCACCATCTCCTGCACCTGGACATTGTGGTCCCACGCTCAAGCCTCGTGGGAAAGGCAGAAAGAATGGGAAAACGAGGTAGGGAATGCTTTTGCTGAGTGTAGCAGGTGCCAATGGAAATGTAGGACATTGCAGGCAGCAGTGAATGAGCTGGAAACGCTCCCTTTGGCTGCTCAAGGAAGTACAAATGTACTTGGATTAAAGGCTGGGAGAGCAATGCAAACACCTGGGAAGAGACATCCCACATCCTCTGTTCTCACATGTCCTGTCCGCTGCTCAGCGCTTCCAGCTCCTTGGATGACCCCAGCAGAGCCTAAAACCCCTGAGAGCCCCCAAACCAGCCCTCAGCCAGAGCTCAGGGGAGCAGAAGGATTGAGATGACCACAACCATCACCCTGTGGTCACTCACACCAAACCCTGGCAGTGGGCAGTGGGATTGCCCACCTAGGGATTTTGAACCCCAAATCTCTGGCGCATGGGACTGAAAGGAGAGAGGGAGATGGAAGCTTGTTGCTAGCTCTGAACAGCCAGATCTCCTGCCCTTTGTGCCCTCTGTTTTTCAGCCTCCCCCTCTCTGAAATACCTACCTCGATGCTCTTCCCAGCTTTCCATGGCAAAATCAGGGATGGAGACACAGGCAGATTGCCTCCTGTCTACCTCTAAACAGCACTTCCCAAAAGAGCAAACAAACGGCGCTGCCAACATCCCAGCCCCGTCTCTGAGAGTACAGCAGGCCCCAGGGCCAGGTTGGGAAGAAGGATGGCTCTCCTGCTACCAAAACCCCAGCTCCAGGGGATGCTGCTTCTCAGAAACCTAAATCAGAACATTTTAATGGCTGAACGCAGGGTAGAGGATGAAGAGACAAAGGAAAATAAATCAGGCGGATGACAGAGGGGAGTGGGAGGAGGTAGCAGACGGTAAAAGAAATTAAATCAAGAAGCCAAATTAAGGTGCTGCAGGCAAAGATGAAGATGCTGGATTAAAGATTAACCGTAACCAAGATGGAGATGTGGCCCTTTAAAGGTACAAATTGCTTCAATGCATTTAGCAAAACCCACACAAATCTCCTAAGAATAAAGTTTTCACAGATGCATCTGGATCATGGTAACAGAGATATCTGGACCTAAGAACTCTGGATGGCTTCATGCTCCAGTGTTTCCAGCTGAGAAGGGGAATTAAAAGCAAAGGAAAGGCAATCACCCTAAAAAACTGAAAGCCCTGCACTGGCGGTAAAGGAGAGGGGATGCAAGCAGTCATTTGAGAAGGGTTTGGCACTGTGCAGATAAATTCTGGCGGTATTTTCAAATCATTCTGGATCCAGGGGAGCTGCTGAGCCCTTTGGGGCTGTCTGCTCACTGAGCATTTCCTAATTCATCTCCTGCCAGCCAGCTCCAAAGGAACGGTGGGTGAGCTCGATGTGGGAGTGCCCCTTTCACCACTGCCTCCTCACAGCCCCGAGCAGGGGACAGCTCAGCCAGCGTCCCCGTCAGAGCAGAGCAGGTGAGGCAGGTTCACCCCTCGGCTCCAACCCTGGGAGCAGAGGATCCTCATCCCGTCATGGCACATCAGGTGTTCGCACCTCTGCACATTCCCGCTCCGGGATCGCCGGGAGAAAGGTCTCTCATGCATTGCCACCTCCTTTTAGCACCAGCAACTCACATTTTCCACTGGAGCATCTGAAACCCTTTTCCTGCAAGAATGAAAGGGGTGGAGGAACTGGATGGGGTCATGAGGTTCAGTTTTTTAAAACCCTGAGGCGTTTTTATCGTTTTCAAACATTGTTGGAAACATCGTTTTCAAACATTCTGATGAGACTCTCCTGGGTGATACGGACTTAGGAGCACCCGCAAAAGAAGCATGGAATGGTTTAGGTTGGAAGGGTCATTTAAAGCTCATTCCAATGACCAATGACCAAACTAGACCTGGTTGCTCAAAGCCACATCCAACCTGACCTCGGACACTTCCAGGGGTGGGGCAGCCATGACCTGGCTGTGTGAACCTGTCCCTTGTGCTGCAGCCCATTCTCCTGGGACACACAGCGCCTTGAGACTTGCCGTTCCTGGCACGATTGTCCTGTGAGCAGAACCTCAGGGAAACACCAAAATCAAACTCAATGAGCACTTCAGGCCTCCAGCTGGACATCAGAGAGCTCTGAGGCAGGCGAGAGTAGGACCACACAGGTACACACCCACACACGGACACGGGGATGCTGTTCTGAAGATGAGAAGGTTTAGTCAGTGTGAGCTCAGCTCGCTGCACTTTTTTCCCTGATACAGCTTTCCTTTGCTCCTTCCTCTCCCTTTGGCCTCCTTTTCCTCTGCACTCCACTAAATGAGCATTTCATGGGAGTGGAGCAGCCAAGTGAAGCAGAGCTGGCAGCTCCTCGAACGCGTGGAATGCCTCCCTCGTTCCCAGCTCGAATTTCGGAAAGCAACATCTGCCTGCTCCTGAAGGTCATTTGGATCCTGGATCAGGGATGCTGCACCACCTCCTCATTGCTATGCTGCGCCTGGAGCAGCCGTAAATGTCCTGCCACATGAAATGCTGCTTCATTACAAGTTTTGGGAGGGAGGGGGCAAATAAAATGCAAAGCGAACTGCAAAACCCCACCCTGATGGGAGCAGTGTGATTCCTGCCCTTCCTCACGACGGTGTAGAAAGGAATCCAGAGGTTTTGCTTTGGATTTACATTTGCAGGAGGGGAGGAAACCTGTGGGAAATGGAGCTGATGCTAATGCAGTGAGGGGGCTGGCACAGTCGTGGCTAAATAAATGCTAATAAATAAATGCTGCTGTTTAAGCTCGTGCTGCCGCCTCTCCTTGAACAAGCCATTCCCAGGCCTCCTGGGGGCTGATCTGATGTTTTGTCACCGGGGGGTCGATGTAAACATCTCCCTGGTGGGCAGGGCCTGGGTGGATCAGAGGGAGAGGGTGAGATCCCTCGGGAGGAGTGGGAACAGAGCGGCAGTGAGGCAGCTGGATTCAGCTCCGAGCCAGGCTGCCGGGAACGGTACCTTGTCACTGCTTGGCAGCTGTGAGGATGCAGGGATGCGGGGATGCAGGGATGCAGAGAGCCACTGGCAGCAAAGCTGAGGATTGTAGTGAAGCTAGGAAGCAGCAGAGCAAACTTCCCTTCTCCAACCTGCATGGGCAGGAGCTGCAAACACAAATCAAGTTCCAGACCTGCAAAGCTGGCAGAGGTTTTCCTGCGGGAAGATTTCCCTGCTGTGTAATCCTGGTGGTTTTCTGTGGACTGCATGACTGTGGTCGCGTCTGCTCTAATTCCTGCTTCTCCCTGCCATGGATGTCTGGGAGGAAAGGTGTGGAGGCACAGCAACCCAGGATTTTGCAAGGAGCAGGAATAAGTAGCAGGTGCTGAGCGGAGCGACGCGGATCTGCTTGCGCTTTTCTCAGGAAAGCAGGTCACGGGGGAGGAGGGGAGGCATTTCCCAGCTTTGCTCCTGCAAATGTATTTAACCAAAGCCACACTGGTACCCAAACCCTCTGCCAGCCCCTCTGGAGCTCATGCAAAGAGGGATTGCTATCACAACCTTTTAAAGCTACTTTCTGCTGGCAAAAACGGCTTGCAGAGATACAGCCTGGTGGAAACCTCTCTACTCCCAGCAATATTTCTTCATTAAGCTTTGTCCTCCCTCCTCCCCATCCTGCTGTATCTCTGTACACCTGGAAGCAGAAAGGACAGAGTGTTCCCCAAAAAACCCAGGCAGTGGACTTGGCTTTTGTTCTATTCTATTCTATTCTATTCTATTCTATTCTATTCTATTCTATTCTATTCTATTCTATTCTATTCTATTCTATTCTCTCTATTTCTATTTCTATTCTATTTCTATTCCATTCCATTCTATTTCTATTTCTATTATTTCTATTTCATTCCATTCTATTTCCTTTCCTTT
>VXBT01013113.1:751581-836936 GCA_013400235.1 Oriolus oriolus | reverse complement strand
CCTTTCCCTTTCCCTTCCCTTTTTCATTTCCACTCCACTCCACTCCACTCCCACTTTCAGTGACACCCCTGCCTTCAGCCACCCACCTTGCCCAAACTGGACAGATGTTGCAGCATCTGTGCAAACTCGCACTCAGCTGTCTGCTGTGCTTTATGTGCTGAGGCTCAGCTGAGGTGCAGTGACAGGTTTGGGAGAGCATTCGTCCCAAAGGGACTTTCTGACTTCCCACTTAGTGAGGAGATGTGGAATATTCCTCAGCTAATTAAATACCTGCCAATTACGAGGCAGCACCGGTGATGACTGTGCTGGCTGAAGCAATTTTTACTGAAAAATGTCTCTGCTGTCCTGTCTGGGGTTTGCAGCACCGGGAGTGGCCTTTCTTGCAGGAATTGCTGATGGTGCAGCAGCAGGCACAGTCCTGGGGGTGAAATGTCCTTTATTTCCTGCCTATCCACCCCCCTGAGCCTGCCCAGCAATAAAATGCACATAAACCAGTGCCAAACACATCTATCTCTGCCTCCTCCCTTGGCAGGGCGATCGCTCCAGCCCTGCCTCTGCACCTCCCGCAGACCTGAGCAGATTCCCTGTGCTCTGCTTCCATGTTTCAACGCCCTTCCAGAGGGAGAGCCAGCTCCTGCCACTCACAGGCTTGTGATGCAGGGATCAGGACTGGGTCTGGAGCTCCCAAGCCGGGAAATTGAGAAGTCCCTCTGAGACTCACTGATATCTCATGGATTAAACCAGTAACAGCTGAATGCACTCAGCCCGCCTGGCGCTCTCTTTCCGAGGGCCCAGGGGAGGCAGGGAGCACGGGGATAAAGCCAGCCAGTATCAGCAACACAGATGAAATGCAGAACCCCAGCAGGAAGATTTTATCCTCTGGCTCAGGACTGCTCTTTGCCAGGGTGCTTTCTCCGAAAGCCAAGCTGGCACCTGGAGCCAGGAGTCTCCAAAGGGGGAGATCAGATTGCAGAGGGTGGGAAAAGGGAGATTCCTGCTGCTGCAGCTCCTTCCATCCCAGCTGGAAAGGTGGGTAGAGGGGAATGTCCCAAGAAGAAAAGCAGATGAGCATCAGAATAAGGAATAAAGGAATAAGCAGTGGAGATTTTGCAGAGAAGAAACTTTCTGGAGCCACCACGGAAGCAGAACAAGTTGGGGAGAGAGACAGAGAGTCTGGAAATCAAAGGGGATCCAAGTGTGTGGAGAAAGTTGATCAGAACATTTAGCTTGACACTCAGGGGTCCTGAAAGGAAAAAAGTTTGGTAACCACAGTGCTGAGGTGTAAATCTGGCTGTTTCCTCCCCAGCCCCTCAGAAATGTCCCTGCCAACACTGCTGGCTCGTGAATCAAGGTCATCCACACAGCCTGAGCAGCGAGCAGACAGGTAGGTTAGGACCAAAGGGATGAAGCTGCTGGTCCCAGCCTTCACCTGCCCAAGGGTAACAGAATTGAGCAGGAAAAGTACAGTGGATGTGACAGCTCCCACTCCATCCTCCCGTTTGATCTTCCTTTCTTTCCTGAGATGACAGGCGGTGTCAGAGTGAAGGAGCGCCGCTCACAAGCTGGGGGCTCCCAGGCCACCTCTTCTGAAAGCTTTTCTGGGCAGGGAGGGAGGCCAGGAGGACAAAAATAAATGCTCCTTGTTCAGGGGACCTGAGAGCAGGTCCCCACGTCGCTCCCGCTTCAGAGCAGCAGAAAATGTTCTGAGAGTTCCTGTCAGTTCTGCTGCATTTTGAGGCTGTCTCACCCCTGAGAGCCTCCAAAGCAAAGTGACACTTGTCATTGGACCAACACTGCATCCTCCTAAACCCTCCAAAAACACTAATCTGGGTAAAGGCAAATGTAAAAGAAAATTCAGAGCTGTAAGTGACCTAGAAAAGGAGATTGTTTTGTTTTGTTCAGCTCCAGCTGCAATAACAGCACATCGAAAGCTGTGAAATGCTCGGGCATGACAGTAATAGGAGTCGTGTAAGTCCTGGTTCACAGACTGCAGAGACTGGAGAGAGACCAGGCAGGACAACCTCAGCTGCCTCCCAGATCCCAGGAGGAGCTGGCAGAGCTGGCAATTAGCAACATTTGCGCTTGTGAACTGAACGAGCTGGGTGGGAATAAGCTGGGAAGCGGGGAAACGCCTGGTGCCGTGATACCGTTTCTAACAACACTCGTGAGGTGCTGATGCCTGAGCGGAGACAAACACAGCAGCCCTCAGAAGCGGGGGTGGAGAGGGGGAGATCTTTTTATAGCTACCTGGAAAAAAAAAAAAAAAATCAAAACTATTTTTGTCCCACAAATAGGATATTCCTGGGAGCACTGTGGTGGAATGCACCTCGCCTTCACTTCAGACTGGATTTTAGGAAGCATTTCTTTACACAGAGGGTTGTCAAACATTGGGAAGGGCTTCCCAGAGAGGTGCTCAATGTCTCAAGGCTGCCAGTGTGTAAGAGGGATTTGGAAAACCCTCTTGAAACTTTTGGACAGCCTTGAACTGGTCGGGCAGCTGGAATTGATGATTGTTTTAAGTCCCTTTTAACTGAAAATTCTATTCTATTCTAGTCTAGTCTAGCCCATTCCATTCCATTCCATTCCATTCCATTCCATTCCAGTGGCAATTCTGAGATTCCTCCCCTGCCCTATTCCAGGTGTCTCAGTCAAAGCATGGCATCTCAGGCATCCAAAATCCCTTCCCTCCAGGTATCTTTGCAGCTGAAAGATGATTTTCCCAGCCAGGACCCAGATCCTGCAGTAATACTGGACACACAGAGCTCCCTCCACTCTCCTTGTGTTGTTCCACGTCCAGCAGCTCTGAAGCCGCCTTTTTCTTGAAGCTGCCTGGATTTTAGGTGTTTGCACCACAGAGTTCTGCCTCCCTTATCACTACCAGTAACCAAACAGGCCCTTGAAACGTACTTTAAATGTCAGGAAGCTCTCCAGCACTGTTTTGACCGATACATGGAATACCAGGACTGGAAAGGATCTGTCTGAACACAGTTCCCAGAAGCAGTGATGCATTACTGCACCTTCAACTTGTGTATGGAAGATTAAAGCCGAAGATACCCCAAAAAACCTGCAACAGCCCTTTGCCCAGGCCCCACCCTCAGGTTAGGGGTGAAAAATCACATGGATGTTGATAATCCCTGGAATAATCCTGTGCAGTGCCCTTGAAGCTGTCAGGAGCCTTGCTTTGGTTTGAAGGATGCTCAGCATTCCTTCAGATCTGACACATGAGCTCTATGCACCGTTAAATAAATAATAACCACAGCTCAGAATGAATGGCATTGTCTGGTATCCCAGCTCCTCTGGGCTCCTTTCCTCCCACCAGGCCACAGTTAACTTCTATTCAGAGCCACCAGCAGGGCCGTGAGATTGGGCAGGAGAGCTAAGTCATGGCTCTGCTCTGCTCCTCCCGGGTGACGGAGGATAAATCATTCCCTGGGTTTCTCCTTCCCCACCTGCAAATGACACAGTTCGGGTTCTGGGGACAGCCCATCAGTCATCAGTGCAATTATCACCCTTTCCATTTTTGTCACCCAAAAATGAGCGGGACTGATGTGCTTCCCACCCACTTTGCTGCCTGCACTTCCATCTTCAGCAGCAAGAAAGGCTCTCCTCAAACCTGGGAAGATCGAGGTTCTTGTTGGGTCAGGCTTTCGTCCACCCTCCTGAAATCATAGAGTGGTTTGGGTTGGAAGGGACCTTAAAGATCATCCAGTTCCAACCCCCTGCCATGGGCAGGGACACCTTCCACTATCCCAGGTTGCTCCAAGCCCCATCCAGCCTGGCCTTGGACACTTCCAGGGATTAGGCAGCCACAGCTTCTCTGGGCACCCTGTGCCAGGGCCTCCTCCCCCTCACCCTGCCATGCACCAGGCTCTGGCAGAGGGTGAATTTATTCCCTCAGAGACAAGCAGCAAATCCCCTCCTGACATCCCACCAACATTCCACATTCACATTAAACCCTCTGGAGACGCAGCTCTGGCCTGAAGCAGAAGGGAGCTCTGGGAGATGAACACACATCTTCCAACTGGTCAGCGCTGTAATTGAATTAAAGGATTTGCAAAGCCCTGGAAAGAGCCTTGACAAGTCTGAAAATCACTCTGTTCTGTGAAACTGGGCTTTCTGACCTCACTACATCGGTTATTTTTCTGACTGAGGGTTAAAGAGCATCCAAATAAATCTGATGGTCAGGGCACAGAGGATTTGTCCTCTCTGGGAGTTTTGCTCATCGCCTTCCAGGAGGGCCATTGGGAGAATTGGTCCTGCTCCACATCGAGCTGGCTGTCAGAGCAGGCTGGATATTCCACAGATTTCCTAATCCTCTCTGCCACGGGGCTGAGAGGCCACGGAGAGCTCAGGTGGGATGCACAGGTTGGTGTCTCGTGCCCTCACGTGAGCAATCTCGCAGCGATGGCCCCGAGTCTCCTCATTCCACCTCGTGAAGACTAAAATTCACGTGGTGACACTCCCTGCTGCCCACACGAAACAAAAAACACCATGGGAGCTCCTCTGGGTGACCAGACTGACCATCAAGCTCACCTTTGGATAACCAGTTCTCAGTGAAAAATAGGAATACTCATTTTTGCTCACTAAAAGGAGCTCCTCTCTCCCCGATTTCCTGACGTTTCAAGGAGCTGTCTGATGTTATTTAGCACAGCAGGCTCAGGGAAAACTGAGGCACGAAGCTTGCACTGATTTGCCCAGACACACAGAAAGTTCATCATTAGACAAGGGCTGCATCCTGGGCACCGTGGCCTCTTTTTGCTGCTGTTTTAGCAGAACATTTCATCTTCTAGCATGGTGCACAAGCAGTCAGGTGAAAATGAACACAAGTCCTTTTCTCCTCTTTAAAACAGGGCCAAACTTTCCCCATCCTTACTCACAGTGTGGCAGTTCTCGAGCCTTTTCCAGCATCATCCATCAGTCCCACTTTGTCCAGTCTCCTGCCAGTCCATCCCACCTTGTCCATCCTGCCAGTCCATCACCTTTGAGCCATGCCACGGACCCATAAACCTGCACCCCGACCATTTCCCATGGAATCCCATCATGAGAGTGAGGTGCCTGGGACTAGAATGGGCAAAATACATAAAATTAGACATTAGGGAGGAATTCTTCCCTGTGAGGGTGGTGAGGCCCTGGCACAGGTTGCCCAGAGAAGCTGTGGATCCCCATCCCTGGAAGCATCCAAGGCCAGGTTGGATGGGGCTTGGAGCAACCAGGGATAATGGAAGGTGGCAGGGAGTCAGGGAGTTGGAACTCAGTGATCTTTCAGGTCCCTCTCTACTCAAACCATTCTTTGATTCTATGATGAAATTCTAGAAATACAAATTTATTTTGGTTGTGGTGGGTACTGCTGTGCTCCTGGCTTGGAGTTCATGCATTCATTTAAAAAATGAGGCATTTTAAGAAGTTCATCTGAACTTGCCTCAGTCTTGCAAGGAAGCTGAGCAAAAAATCCTGATAGGGAAACTTTTTCTTGTGTCCTTAACAAAGACGCATAAAACTCCACCTGCTTAAACACCTGCCTAGTGCTGATGGTCTGGCTTTGTCCAGCCCCGGCCCTGAGGCACTTGTGGTCATAACACACCTTCCTCAAATCATGCACAGGCTGCTCTGGAGCCCTCAGCTCCCAGCAAAGCCAGTATTCCAGAGGATACAGACCTGGCAAGATCTGCAGGTTTAGAGACAGAACCATTTGGGAAGTGGTGCTCTGTACCCAGACTTCCTCGTGCTCGTGAAGAGAATAAAATCAATCCAGCGAAGAAGCACGTGGAGATAAAGTGACTCGGCTCTGAATTTTACACACAGAGGGTGCAGAGCGTTCTGCTGGTGCAGTTCTTTGTGTCTGCTCGTGCATCTGAGCCTGCCTTGAAGCTGCTTCAAAGCTGCCCCCTGTGCTGTTGAGTCACTGGAGTTGGAGCACTCCAAAAGCAGGCAGCAGATTTCCCCAACCTGCCTTTTTCCCTGCACTTCAAAGCCTGGATCAGTGATCCAAAGCTCTCCACCAGCACATGCAGATGCCTGGGCTGTGTTATTGCAGCCTCGAGTCCCCTCTTGCAGCCTGGGAAGTCAAGCTGGATTTTCACCACGAGCCGCTGAAATCCCTCAGCAGCCTGGTGTGTGCGTGAAGATGGCTCCAGGAGAGCTGGCAGGGATGCAGGCAAGACAAGCCAGCCACAGAATCATGGAATTCTGGTTGGAAAAGATCCTCGAGCCCAACTCTTGACCCAGCACTGCCGTGTTCACCACTAAGCCTCATCCCCGAGTGCCACATCTGCGCATCTTTTAAATCCCTCCGGGGATGGTGACTCAACCGCCTCCCCCGGCTGCCTGTTCCAGGGCGTGACCACTCTTTCCGTGAAGTAATTTTCCCTAATATCCAATCTAAACCTCCCCTGGCGTGACTTGAGGCTGTTTCCTCTTGTTACCTGGGAGAAGAGGGTGACCCTGACCTGGCTGCCCCCTCCTGCTGGAGTTGTGCAGAGCCAGAAGGTGCCCCCTGAGCCTCCTTTTCTCCAGGCTGAGCCCCTTTCCCAGCTCCCTCAGCTGCTCCTGGTGCTTGTTTGGGGTTTTTTTTTTCAGAATACACAGCACAAACACATGTGAACACAGAAACCATCCCAAACCTCGTGAGGCTCCAGCTCTCCCCCTCAGCACTGAGCCAAGGTTGGGAATTGCGTCACTGAACCCAAAGCCCCTTCCCAGTGGGAGCGTCCTCCAGGTGTCAGTGCCTGGCTTCTGCCAGCTCTGTAGAGGAAATTCATTTATTCCATCCATATTCCTGACCCCTTTGCTAGGGGAGGAAGGGAGGATTTGATTCAGAGCCTCCAAATCCTCTGTCCTCTCCCCCTTTTCCCTTCTGTCAAGAGCCATTAAACCCTGCACTGCTGGCAGGCAGCAGAAGCCCTGTGTTCTGCTGCTCAGCTTCTCCTGCATCCTGTGCTGTGAAAGGCACTGGAGAACAAGCCAGCACCTGCTTTCCCAGTTCCATGGACAATTCCGGCCACTGGGAAGCAGCTCAGCAAAGGCCAGAGGAGTTTAACTCCTCTCCCATAGACACAGCCCTGCGCTCTGCTGCTTTGTGCCGACAGAATTGGCCACCCCTTTCCTGAAACACCTGGAATCCAGGCAGCAACTCCCAGGAAAAGGTGTCCTTGTAACAAGGGAGGTGTCTGGAAAAACATCCCCCTGGAATCTGCTCTTCTTTGTTCTCCCAGCAGCCCCAGAGCCCAGGCTGAGCAGGGATAAATCCTCAGGCTCCAGAGGTGTGACTGGGTTTCATTGCCTTGCCCTGTTTCGTCTGCTCTCATCCAGGGCTAAAAAAAGGCTCCTGGGACCATAATTCCGTCTGCCTGGATGCACACTGTGAGTGCAGTCAGACAGGCTGAATTAAGGGAGACTTTTAACTGGGTTTAACACAGGGGAACTAATGGGAATATTCAGATTAACCTCCCTGCAAGCCCCTGTGTAGCCAGGCTTTGCAAGCACGATGTTTTCTTCCCTCGCTGACATCCCCTCAACAATCCACAGGAGCAGTTGGAAAAGGCGGGATTTGCAGCTGAAGATGTGGGGAATTAAACTGATTAAGGGCAGTGGAGCTGGAACAGGGGGAGTGGCAAACACCAGCACAGACACCCTGCATGGGATCACATGAAGGGCAGTGTTGCTCCCCCACAGCTGGGGAGTTGCAGGAAAAATATATGTAATATATAATTAATATAAAATTAATATATGGTATGCTATTAATAGGTCCAGAGGGGAGAACAGTGCACTGGTTTTTCGTGGGGCTTTGGGGTTTTAACAGGCCAGCAGGTTGAGGGAGGTGATTCTGTCCCTCTGCTCTGCTCCTGTGAGACCCTTCCTGGGCTGTGTCCAGCTCTGAAGCCTCCAGCATCAGAAGGATGTGAAGCTGCTGGAGAGATTCCAGAGAAAACCCCAAAGATAATCAGGAATGGAGCCCCTCTGCTCTGGAGCCAGGCTGGGAGAGCTGGAGGTGTTCAGGGTGGAAAAAAAAAGCTTCAACGAGACCTCAGAGCCCCTTCCAGTGCCTAAAGGGGCTCCAAAAGAGCTGGAGAGGGACTTGGGACAAGGGGTGGAGTGACAGGAAAAGGGAGAATGGCCTTAAGCCGAAGAAGGGGAGGTTTGTAATAGGTTTTGAGAAGAAATTCTTGGCTGTGAGGGTGGTGAGGCCCTGGCACAGGTTGTCCAGAGAAGCTGTGGCTGCCCCATCCCTGGAAGTGTCCAAGGCCAGGTTGGACGGGGCTTGGAGCAACCTGGGATAGTGGGAGATGTCCTACGGCAGCGGGGTGGAACTCAGTGATCTTTCAGGTCCCTCTCAACCCAAACCATTCTGTGGCTCTGTGAAGTTATGAAGTGTCTGTATCAGAGGGACTCGTTTATCTCTGCCAGCACAGACAGGCTGTGACTGCCTGATCCACAGCTCCGGCAGGGTCATTAATGCGCTGGGTGACAGACAGGGGAAAAGAGAAGCTGTTTCTTGACTTTAGAAAGCTTTTCTTCAAAAGACAGGCACTGAGAGATGGATTAACTGATGTGATGAGCAAAATGATCCCACGGGATGATAGAGATAAGACAATTCCTGTGTGACACTTCTCCGGTGGTGGGGAGTAGAGGAACAAAGGGAGCTGTTCATGCCCTCCAAAGAGAATCAGAGCAGCAAGGCTGGGATCACAAAAAGCCCCAAAAAGCACAGGAAAGAAAACTTAACGCCTTTTTCTTTCAACAGGCGGGGTGGAGCCCATGGAGCTCACACTGTGTCCTGCTCCTCGTTGTAATCCTGTAGGAAATGCAGTCAGGAATTCAGACAGCTTTGGATTCTGCTGATTAGACACTGGATATCCCACCCAAAAAACCGGGAATTTCAGGCAAAGCAGCTGCACTTCAAGATTCATGGGGATTCATAAACACCAAAGAGTACAATTACCCTGTGAATAAATTATACAAACAATTCCTCCTTCTGGGATATTATGGAGGCTCCTCTGAGTTGTTCCAGATAAAGCAAACAAACGAAAAACACCCCCCAAAAAACTTACTCTGCCACTACAAAACTCTCCCTGTGGCTTGTGGCTCTGTGTGACCACCTCCAGGACCAACCCACACCCTACCCCTCGGTTCCTGTCTGAAAAGATCCCGTGAGCAGCGCTGTCCTCAGCCTCTGGGAGCTGTGTTTTAGGCCACCACAAGTCTCCAAGTGATTTCAGCTCACCCCAGAGCTGAGGCAGTGTTTGTTTTTTTCTCCCAGCCTAACCTTGCTCGCACAGGTCACCTTCCCAAACAGCCAGGTTTGCATTTCCCATGTCAGGTAGGTGAAAGGCTTTAATTGCTGGAACAGATGATCTTTCCCAAGGGAAGGCGAGGGTGTCCTTGAATTAAAACCACAGATTCCCGAGGCGCTTTCTCTTCCACGAGCAGGAAAGCTTTTGTGCAAATATTTTGGAAGGTTTGGAAAGGCCTCTTAAGATCAGTTGTTGCAATGCCTGGTTATTATAATGCTGAGTTATTATAATGCTGAGTTATTGTAATGAGGCAGAGGAGCAGAGGAGGTGCTTGATGGAGCCAGGCATTCCCTGTGGGATGAGGGTTCCCCTGGCGATGCAGATCTGCTGGATCTCACTCTTTGTCTGTCTGGGGCTGGGTTTCACACCTGCGTGCCCTGATTCTCCCTCCAGCACCAGGGGCTAAAATACAAGCCCTCAGCCAGCTTGGTCTCTGCTGTCACCAAGGAGGGGACAATTAGTGCTCACCTATGGCAGCCTGATCCCAAGTTGCCTCTCCAGACACTTCAGAGAATCCCAGAATGGTGTGGGTTGGAAGGGACCTTAAAGATCATCTCATCCCACCGCCCTGCCATGGGCAGGGACACCTTCCACTATCCCAGGTTGCTCCAAGCCCTGTTCAACCCGGCCTTGGACACTGCCAGGGATGGGACATCCACAATTTTTCTGGGCATCCCAGTCTCCAGGGCTCCAACACCACCCTCACAGTAAAAGATTTTTTCTGATGTCCAATGTAAACCTACCTGATTTCACTTTAAAGCCATTCCCCCTTGTCCCATCACTCCATGCCCTTGTCACACATTCCACACTCCCTTTCCATCTCACACCACTCCTCCTCATTTACCTGATCCCACTCTCAAAACCACCCAAACACAGCTTTGATGGCCTGAACCCAGACTCATCAGCCCTGTGGGGCAGCGGGACTGCTCTGCAACACTAAATAGCTCCATATCTTCCTCTGCAGCCACGGAATCATGGAATTTTTAAGGCTGGAGAAGATCATCGAGCCCAAATCTTCACCCAGCACTGCCGTGTCCACCACTAAACCTCATCCCTAAGTGCCACATCTGCACATCTTTTGGACACTCCCGGGGTGGTGACCCCACCACTTCCCTGGGCAGCCTGTCGCAAAGCCTGATCACCTTCCCAGTGAAGAATTTTTTCTTAATATCCAATCTAAACCTGCACTGGCACAACTTGGGGCCGTTTCCTCTCGTCCTGTCTCTTGTTACCTGGGAGAACAGGCTGACTCCAACCCCACTAAAATGTCCTTTCAGGGAGGTGTAAAGACACATGAAGTGATGCTGTCACCCCCAATAACAAACCTTGGCTCTGTCCCCCTGTTCCCACTGCCAAATAAAATCCCTGTTGTCCACCAGGGCAAGGCAGGAGAGAAATACAACTCTGGTGATGCTCAAGCACATGAACACACATCCACAGCTGCCTTTATCAACTCCTCTCCTGTCCCAGCAGGAGAAAGAAGGAGCAGGAGACCAGATCCTGCCTGGGTTTTCACTTCATCAGGGCTAAGCAGCCAATAATTACTCCGGATGAATACCCTTGGAGGAGAGCCAGAGAATCCCAAATCATTCTCTGATTTCCACTTTCAATTTACCCAGCCCGTGCTAAGCTCATTAATCACACTCGCAGCACCCAACACAACAGAAATTAGTCTCTGATCTTCTCCCCTCTTATTTCATGACATGAGGAGTTGGGGGCAAGAGGAAGAGAAAAGAGAGGCAGAGGTGCCACCCATGAATCTCACAGTCACTCAAAGGGACTGGGATTAATAAATCAAAAATCCATTGTTAATAGTACAAGCTTAAATATCCATCTAAATGCAAATGAATGAACACTCAGGGGCTCTTCCTCTTTTTTTTCTTCCAAGTGCTCCATTCGACAGCTCCATCTTTGAGGAAGCACATGGTCACCAGATAATTGTCTGTTCTAATTGCAATTTTACAGTCCAACCCTTCACAGCCCATGGATTTTTAGTGGCCTTTAAAGAGTTTCGGCGTGCTCTGGATGGGATTGAAAGCTCAGGTGGCTGCAGGGACAGGCAGGAGCTCTCATGGGAGGATTGCTTCAGGTTTCCTGCCTCTGTACCTGTTCAGTCACAGGATTCAAGAGGTTAAATCTGGAGGCTGGGTCACTGGAATCAGGTGGAATTTGGGTCACCAAAACCTGCAGCCTCGGGTGGGTGACTGTGAGTGTGGGGAAGATCCACTTGGCCACGCATCCTTAGAGCAGGAACATGGAGAACAGCAAGACAGGAATCTTGAGGGGTCTCGGTGTCTCCTGAGCAAGCAACACCACGGCAGGCTGGCCTGGGCTGCACAGGGAGTGCAGCAGGGCAGAGAACAGGCAGGGGAATGAAGCTGTAAATCCATTAAATCCATCAGAAATGGGAAATGGGATTTCACAGAATCGCAGAACAGTTTGGCTTGGAAGGGACCTTCGCGAACACTCAGTTCCAACCCCCTGCCACAGACAGGGGCACTTTCCACTAGACCAGCTTGCTCAAAGCCCCATCCAACCTGATCCTGAACACTTCCAGGAGTGGGGCATCCTCAGTTTCACCCGTTTGCACAACCACCTTACGAGGCTGATCAGTGGGAAAACCTCCAGTTTATAGGGAGAAGATGGGAGCAAAGAGGGGAACCACACAAGAGTAGTTGAGCCGCGGGGTTTCCTGGCACAGAGTCACCAGTCAGCACCTCTACCACATACCAAGTCCAGGGTGCAGCCTCAAAGTTCTTGTTCCAAGCAGGAAATAATTACCCAAACTGGTGATTCAAACCCCTTGACAGCTCCAGAGCGCTGTTCAAGTTCGAGGTGAGCAGTCAGGACTGGGTTTGCATAATTTGCCCTTTGTTAGACTTTCCCAGGAGGCAGCAGCAGTAGCAAACCAACTTTAAAACGTTGTGCAAATCAACTTTTAAAATATTGCACAAGCAGCTTGGCAGCTCCCCTCGCCAGAGCTCGCCAGAGCAGCTCTAAGTTTTTGGAACATTCCCCTGACAAAAAATGTGCTGACATCAGCATTTGGGGCTTTTCAGCTGCTCGAGATCGTAAATGCTGGTTGCAAACACTTGCAGGCATGCATACACCCCCCAAAACCCGGGGAGAGTGGAGGCTTAGCAGCAACATTTGCACAACCAATCTGCCAGGGGGTTGGAATCCATCCTTGAAAAACGAGCCCTGCATCCGTGCCAAGAAATTTCCTGCTCAGCTCGTGGCCCCCATTCTTTGGTGCCATGAGGATGCAGGGGTGAAAGACTGGAAGGAATCCCAGCATTTTGCACTCCTAGAGGGACAACAAGCAGCCCAACGAGCTGCTGAGCCTTGGGAGGAAGAGTGTGGAGCAGCCAGAGCTCCCAGGGCAGGGAGTGACCTGGTTTAGGGGGTTGGAGTGAGGTGATCTTTGGGATCCCTTCCAACTCAAACCGTTCTCTAGGACGAGGCAGAGCTGATGATGCTGAGCTGGGCACTGCTTTGCCTCCAGTTCAGAAATGGCATCCAAACCTCTCAATCCATGCTCAGCACTGGCCAAACCTTCATCAGTGTCCTACCAGGCCCTTCCCAGCGCCAGCTCTGAGAGATTCCTGTACCCGCCCTGAATGGCATCCCTGTCCCTCAGACCCAGCCACGTCCAAACTGGATTTTGCTGTTTTCATGCTCGGACTGCAGCTAATTAAATCCAGGTCTGAGCATGGCAGGGAAGCATCTCTGCTCTCCTGGATGCAACCCTCTCTCTGCTTTTGGAAAGCCAGAAGCAATGGGATGGAGTGCAGAGCAAAAGGGGCGACAGTTCCAGCTCCTGCCTCTACTTGCCAAGAACGGGGTTGTTGTACAAGTGCTTTAATTCCATTCCAGCATGGAGAAACAACAGATTCAGCAGAGCAGGCCAGCTCCTGAGTCTGCTCACCAATCCAAGCCTCTGTGCTGACCCACAGGCTCAGTTTGATCTTTGGCACACAGAAAATACAACAAAATCCCCTTTCATTAATTTCTTAAAAGTCCACCTGCATCCCAACCATCTTCTAACGCTGGAGCAATTTTCACTAGAAGCCAGAGGGACCAGTTCTACAACACGAGTGTAATTCCACAAGCAGGGAGACCCTCTGGGTTTGTCAGCTTTGCTTTGGATCTGCTCAGAGATGCCAAATTAATCCCAGACCAACAAGAACTGAGCTGAGTGTAAATCTGTTGCCTGCCTCTGTGTGCATATGCTACTTAATGGAGCATAAAAGGACAAGAATGGAATCATTTTTCAGATGCTGCAGGTAATAATAATAAATAATAATAATAAATGCAGGGGCATGTGCCAAATGTCTGAGATCTCAAGGAGAGGAACCGACTGCAAGCAGCAGAGGAGCCAGGTAGGTCCTCAAACTGAGATGCAAAAGTCAGTGAGGTAAAACCACCATTAAATCAACCACTTTGTATCCTTGTCAAGTTCACTCAGGATTTAAGACCTCGCTTTCAGAGTGGGTTTTTTTTTCCTTTCTAAGACGCACATGCTTTGACAACTACTCCCCATATGGGATTTATGGTCCCAGCTCTTTGTGGGAAGTTGGGATTGCTTTTTTTTCCCTGCTGGCCACAACCACATCACTGAAACCCTCCTGGACAGCACCAGTCATCGCTGGAATTCTGGCAAAAATCATTTTTCTATGTCACAGCAGCACAACATGAAGTTCATACCACCTGGACTTCACCTCCACAGGCCACATTTGCAACTGAATTTTTACTGCTCTCCTTATAGTGCACGATTTGGGGCGAGCAGTGCAGAGAGCCAAGCACTGCTGTGCTGAGCTCAGTCTGAAAAATCCCACAGTTCTGGGTCCCAGTTCATGCAACCTTTATGTGGAAAAATCCAAAATAGCACTAAGAGACAGCTCAGAGAGAAGCAGTGCACGCGAGAAGGAAGAAGCGCTCCCCACCAGGGTGAAGAAAATACTGAGTAGAGAGAGCAGGAACTGACACATCACTGCTAAAACTGTGATGATTTCACCCAAAAAAAGCAAACAGACCTGTGAGAGTAAAGGGAAACCCACAGAACTCACCCATCATTTTCATCCCACAGGATGCAGGTCTGGTTGGTGGTTCCCTGCCAGGAGACAAGAAAGGGAAAATAGAAACAAATCAGTGTCATGCTGTTTGTGGAGTGCCTGGACTGGAATGAAAAATGTGGGGCCTGTAAAACACCTTCCACTCTAAGGACGGGGTGTCTGGGACACACCAGATGAGCTGTCATGGATCTCAAATGCTTGGAATGGCTTTTGCCGCCCTGGGATTGAAAAGCCACAATAAAATGTGCCTTGGTTCGTTCTGCATCACGACCACTGCAGAGGGATCTGGCTCTGCCTCTCTCCTGACTCAACCTATGGATATTCCTCCTTATCCCTCCTCTCACACAGAATCCTTTTGCTGCTCCCTTCTGGAAAGTGGATCAAATACAGCCTGTGCTTTTGTGGGACACAACCACAGCCCTGCAGGAGGGGGTCAGGTGTGTTTAAAGCCCTCTGGAAGAGGTTTGCCTCTGACTCCAGCTGTCTGAGACAGCTCTGGAAAATCCCTCCAGAAGAGTCCAAAGACACAACGGATCTTAATATTCATGTTGTAGAGCCTCAGGAGGGCATCTGATCTCCACAACAAGGACGGGCCTTGGGGTATGTAAATGTCCATCCCATAAATCTGCTTAGGGTTGAGCAGAGGAACCTGGAGGGAATTCTTGCCTGCCTTGGAAAGTGTTGAGGACAAAAGTAATATTCCAGAATTAATGGGAGCAACCTTTCCCCCTGCCTTTCCCTCCTCAAGGAGGACCACTGTTACATGGAGTTATTTTAATGAGTGCACGAATATTCTCCAGTGATGATGCCCACGAAGGGATGGTGTGAGCTGGGGACAAGCGTGGCCGTGTTCCCTGTGCCAGCAGCGTCACCCTCCTGCTGCTCTGGAAATGCAGCCTGGTTTTTGGGAAGATTGAAGGGTCCTGCACCAGAAAAAGATCTCAGGAGCCCATCAAAACCACCTCCTTCCTGACACCAACACATTCCTGCCCTGCAGAAGCAAACATGGCCATGGGATGGGGCAGGTTCCCAGGAACCACTTACATTGTACAGGTGGGAGAATTCGATTTCCAAAGGGGTGAGGAGAGACCGAGGGAATGGCTTGACAGTCACGGAGATGACTTTGGAGTTCAGAACGGTGCTGTTCCTGGGGAGAAGAGGGGAAAGAGAGGTTTTGGAGGGGTTTTTGTGGAGCAGGGAGTCCCCATGGCAACCATCACTGGTGGTGCAAGGTTTGGTGTACACCGTGCCGAAGGAGTTGACCCCATGACTTTAAAATACCCCCATTTGCTGCTGATGGACCCCATCCTCTGCCCTCTGGGCTCTGCTCACAGCCAATCCACATTTATCCCTCCGAAATCAAACCATTTTATGAAACTTATCAACCCTTAAAGCAACTGGACTTAGAGTCTGTATCTATCCCAGAAATGAAATAGTCCTGGACTCATTTTCCGTCCCTGCCATGAGGAAACAGAGCTCATATGGACTACAGTGACCGTTGCAGGTCCCTTCCAGCTCAGAATATTCCATGATTTTATGTGCTTTCCAAAAAAAAAAGTCCTGTTTTGCCTCTCCAAGGTTGGCTTAGCCTGCACTGCAGTGAGGCTGAAGCGTGGTTGATTATCCGTGGGGCAGCACATGATCCTGGCTCGAGGCACTGCTGTGTATCTTCATCCCCTGAGGACCAAAAGCTAATGGAAAAAGGCCAAACCTTTCATGTAGTTGTCTAAATGTCTGTGCCCAGACAAATATTGTAATAAATCTGGCAGCCCTGGCAGGTTTGGCTCTTGGGAGGGGCAATAAGTGAGGAGATAATTCCCATTCCTGGAAAGCCAAACTTTGTAGGCACTTCCCCGGACACTGAGCATGTAAATACACAGAGTTTCCTCACTTTTTCTGCAGTTTTTTGGTGTTTAAATAAGAAAAAGGTCCCCACAAGCAGCAGCTGAAAGTGCTGCCGTGAAGGAGCTGGTAGTGGAGTGGTAGATCCAGATCAGGCTGCTCTCAGCCCCTGTGGCATCCATGGACAAAGGAAATCTTTCCTTATCCAAATCTTCACCAAATCTGCAGGCACTGCTAAAATCTTTCACTTTTCTCTCTGGGTTTTATCTTTTCTTTTTTTGTTGTTTTAGAAAATAATTAGGTGGGCAAGATTTGCAGTTGCTTAGCAGTAGCTAAAAAAAATAGGATTTAAAGAAAAAAAAGGAGGGAAAAAATGTTTGGAATTGTCCATGGATGTGTAAGTGGATGCTCAGAAAGCCACTGTTCCACCAACACTAGAGGGAACAACAGCACTGATTTAACAGGGTAAATAAAAAAATAAAAAATATATTTTTTTTCCTTGAAAAAAAAGGAAGAGCTAAAGAAGAAAAAGAAGAAAAAAAGAATGAAGTGACAAAGCCCAGCTATCACCCTACAGAGGAAAAGTAAAGGAGTAAATCAATGGGAGCAGGCAGCTGTAAGAGGCTAAAAATGGGATCTGCTGAAAGGTAACCACCAGTGCATGTCTTCATTAGAGGCTGTGTCTGTGAGGGTCAGTCCTCGGGTCAGTGCTGCTGAATATTCGCATGAGCAGCGGGGATGACACCGAAACCTCCTTGCGGAGGCTGAGGAGCAGGCGAGGATCGATGCAGCAAACACAAACAGAAAGAGAATTTGATTTGTCAGCGAGGCAAGTCGTTGGAACACAGAAGTCACCGGTGTGCTGACCGTGAAGGGGGATCAGCGGCCAGGAAGCCCCAGCTCAACCAGCAGCTGAAGGAGGCTCGTAAAAAATGGAGAGCAACTTTTTACATGGGTAAATCATGATAGTACAAGGGGGAATGGTTTTAAACTAAAAGAGAAGAGGTTTGGATTAAATGTTGGGAAGAAATTCTTTGCTCAGAGGGTGGTGAGGCCCTGGCACAGGTTGCACAGGTTGCCCAGAGAAGCTGTGGCTGCCTAATCCCTGGAAGTGTCCAAGGCCAGGCTGGATGGGGCTTGGAGCAACCTGGGATAGTGGAAGGTGTCCCTGCCCATGGCAGGGGGGGGGAATGAGAAGATCCCTTCCACTGAGATGAAGCAAAGAACTTCTGTCTGTACCCTCCTTGTCTGGATTCCACTCTGCTGTTGGGTTTAGTTTCAGTTTGAGATGGGGAAACAGCAAAGGGAGTTCAAAACAGAGGCACAAAATCGATCCAGGTGCCGGAAAACCAGACAAAGTTCTCTGTTGGAAGGCTTGTCTGACAGCTCCTTGCACACGGGGGGCTCTTCAGTCACCCACCCGAAGGCCCAGTGCCTGGAAGTGAAAGTCAGACAAATTCAGCCTCAGAATGGGAGGCAGGCTCCTGGCAGAGAAGGTAATTAAGCAGCTGAGCAGCTTGGCGGGGGTGGCGAAGGACTCAGCGTCACGGGAAATCTTTCAGGAGGAAGATGAGTTGTTTCTCCTACGAGCACGTTGCAGCCCAGCTTCTGGGAAGAAAACAAAACACGTAGAGATTGGGCTTGAGCAGGAGTTCAGAGGAGCTCAGAGGGCTCCTGAGTGGCCACCAAGGGTGTGCAAAGAGCTGTGAACACAGTGCTGGGCACACAGGGAGAACCGGGCTGGTGGCTCTCTGCTGTCTGTGTCCTCTGAAGCAGAGTCCAGCTGGGACCAAGTGCCTCTCTCACCTCCCCGGCTTGGAAAATCAGGTTTTGTGTGTAGCCCATCCCGATTGTCACAGCTGCCAACATCCGCTGGGCTCTCTGGATCCAAGGGGACAGAGTAATTCATGACTCAGAGACAGAATTGCTGCTTGGGGGAGGTAAATTGGGACAATTAGGAACAGCTCAGCTGGTGCTGTTTGCTGAGTTAAATCTACTTTTTTTTCCCACTCTTGGAAAAATCACTCTGCATTGAATCAGAGTGGTCCAGTCCAGGGTCTGTGTCCATATTTCTTATGTGTACCCAGGAACAGCTGCTCTCCTCAGCGGTCAGAAGTATTTTTTACCCATAGGCAGCTACACGGTTATTTAACAACATTCTCCTTTCCAACGCTGCGTCCATTTGCACAGTGCTGAAGTAAGAGGTGCTTTTCTGCTGCTGCTGCTTTCATTCCTCTTTTTTTTTCCTTTGACTCTTCACAGGTGATTCAAGACTCGAGTTTTTTTTTTTAAAGAGGGACTGTCCTTTAATTAAGGAACATCTTAAATCAGCTCTCCTGCGGGAACGCTGTTCGGAGGCTGTGGCTGCCGCAGCTGCTGGTTATCAGAGCTCATTCCCTGCTTGGCCAGAGGAAGCTGAAATACCGCTGGATCATTTGAGCCAATGATGTTTATTGCCCTTCTGATCTAATTCCCACTGCTGTAATGGAAGATATTACAGAATACAGTTGGCTGACTTGCTAATTCCTCGCTGCACTCACTCGGAGCTCTTCTGCCATTGCTGGTGCTAAATCTGGAGGTATTTAAATGATTATCGGTGAGGAGAGATGCCCTGGTGTTTATGGTAAATGGGCTCACGCTAATCAGTGCAGAACAGATTTAGAAGGTGCCTTAGGATGCTTAATTTACTGCCTCAGTACCAGTCTCGGGGAAAAAAAAAAAAGAGCGAGAGGAAAGGGGAGAGGAGCGAAGAAAAGGGAAGGGAGGGCTGAACACAAAAGCTTTGGTGCCCGAGGCACTTTGCAGTGCCGGGAACATGGCAGACATGTGCAGCCAGGCGTGCTCTGCTCCCCTCTCTGCTCCCCGAGCCTGTCTGTGCTGCTCTCCAGGGCTCAGTGTGGCTGGCAGCTCGGGAAGATCGGGGCAGCTGAGCATCCCCCATCTGTCAGTGCTGCCAAAATCCCTCGTGAGGAGGAGGGCAGGGTGAGGTTCCGTTCCTGGAGGACGAAGGGTGGCGGGAAGGAATGAGACAGCAGCACTGAGCCTCCTCCCCTCGTGTTTGGGGTGCTGCACATGGATGGGGAAAACATTCCTGCTCCTCTGGCACGCGATGCGTGAGCCTGGCCCCACCTGAACATGGGCGTCAAAATATTTCCCTCGCAGGTCAAAATCTGTCTCGTTGCACTCAGTGATCTCTACTTTTCCCTGGAAGACCGGGGCTCTGCAGCCAGAGGGATCTTCCTGGCGATTTCCCAGCTGCTCCCCCTCCCCAGGCAGCCCCTCTTACCTCTGCAGGGAGAGGATGTTGCCCACGTTCCGGTACAGCACGGTCCCAACCACGAAGACGGAAGAGTCGTCTGACACTGCAGGACACCAGAGGAGAGGGAAGAAGACAACAGCACTTAGACAACCGGGGTGGCAGCTGTCCCCACGGGACACCCAGGGGCAGGATTTGGCCTCTGGAGTGGTGGAGGGCTCTCTGTTGAGGCATGGCCAATGCCAACGTCACTGCAGTGGGATGCAGTGGCTGCTGTCACCACGGGGAGGGTCAGCACCTTTGGCGTGACCTGGCATCCCAGATTTCCACCCTCACCAAGGCTCACCCCTCCCAAATGGTGCTCCCCCATTCAGAAACCCCCAAATCCCTCTGACAGCACCACAACAGACAGATCTGCGGGGGGGAAAGGTCTCTTGCAGCCACCTCGAGGCCTTTGGAGCCGTCCACAGCTATCAGGCCGTCAGAGAGAAGAGCCGCGCTCGGGCCGACAAGGCCAGCGGGAAGGGGAGCGGTTCCACTGTGCCTGCTCTGACCCCAAAACTCATATGCTGCCTCTGGGGGCTGCAGCAGATCCAAATGAGCCTCTGAATCATCTGTGTGACCTCTGGGCATGTCACTTAACCTCCTTCTCCTCCTCCTCTTATTTTTCCTCCTCCTCCTGCTCCGCTGCCTCGTGGTGCCCTGCTGCAAAAAGCCAGAACTTTCTCTGATAAACCACAGCAGAGGCAGCCCCGGGGCTGGATTTTCAGGGGGAGAAAAAGCAAGTGGCTGGGTGAAAAGCAGTGGTGAAGAAACCTGGGAAAGCACCAGGTGGAGCTTCTCTGATGTCTTGTGCTGACGTTGAGCTGACAGTGTGTCTGCTCCATCACTGCAGGACAGGCACAGCTCTGCATGTCCATCTTTCTCATCAACAAATTGGGATATCTGGTGAGCACATAACTGGGAGAGACTGACAGACAGGCTTGCAGAGCAATTGTGTCACCCAGCTGCATGAATCAGTGTTGGCCCATCAAAATTAACTGTTCAAAGTCAGCTCCCAGCAGTGAGGGGATTTGGATTTGGTCTCATGGAGCTGCCTGTCTTCATCATTTTGCTCAGGATAGCTGCTCCTGTTCCCTGCAGCCAGAGAAAAGTGAGGATCAAAACTAAAAGAGGTGGATTTCTGCTGGAATCACTGAGTAAACCCTCAAAAACTCCACCACCAGGAGAAGATACTGAACAAAACAGGCAGAAGAGCCCTGGGTGGTACTCAGGAAACCACAGAGAGGTGAGCACTGATGGGAAGTTGTTTCCTCAGGGTGGGTGTCACCTTTTGTTTGCTCAGTCACTACAGCTTGGGGGCCCTGGAGCAGCTCCATGTGAGGATGCTTCCAACAGAAATCTGGAAAGCAGCTCCATGGGGAACTGGACAATTTTGGGACAGGCCTCAGCCTCAGAGCAGGATCAGATCTGTCTAGGTCTGGTCCAGCAATTTTTCCCACAAATGATTAAAAGTTTCCAAAGGTGAAGGCACCACAGCATTCACAAACTGGGATAACGCTCCCAGCTTGCTCCAGCTTCTCCCAGGGAGCTCAGGCTGTCTGCGAGGCACAGCAAAACACAAGGAGTGCTTGACACAGCCCTTGCTCTGCCAGTGACTCACTGTTTGCCCTTGGGGGTGTCACTTAACTGTTCTTGGCCTCAGATTTCCCAAGCTGAAGTGATGGCTGATGCCACCCCCAGCAGAGAAGCCCGGGACAAAAGGTCCTGGTGTGACAACGAGAGGCCAAAAGTCTTTTGTAGCAACAACTCAGTCTCCAGCCTCTGTCCCAAGGAAGGGGGAGCCAGCAGCTCTCAAAGCCATGAGTGCCGAAAGTAAATCCCGTCATTTGCCAGCAATCAGCCCAATTTAGGGTCCTGCTTTTGAGAAGCCAGGGCCCAACCCTGCCAGATGTTGTCTCTGCCAAAGGATCAGCACCTTGAGTGTGTTGGTTCCTGGGACTCTCATCCATCAGATCATCCCAAAAACTTCCGGGTTTTCTTCCAGATCTGGTGGTGAGGCCACCTTAGTTGAGGCACCACCTCTGTGCTGGGGCTCAAATCCATGCCGTGATATGGAGCCTCAGTGATAAATGCCTCTGAATTTCATCTCTGGGGGCAGGAAATTTCACACAAGGGCCATAAACTCCCAGATCTATCAAAGCTTGTCCAAGCAGCAGACTCAGAGCCACCAGCTGCTCAGCCTGACCTGCTGACTCCCAGCTACTCCTCCCCAGATGGCTCTCTCAGGTCTGGATCCAGGCTTGGGGGGCACCTAAAGCCTCATTTGCCAATTTTTCCTGCTTCTTTAGGGAAAGATAAACATCCACACCCAGGCACTAAGCCTGCCCCTGAACTTTTGTGAGGAGTTTAGGTTGAACTCCTGGTCAGGCCACATCTGAAAACTTTATTTGCACTCATCAATGCTTTTTTGGTGTCCAAGCACTTGTGAGCAAATCCAGCTGAGCTGGAAGGGGATTTGAAGACCAGGCAAATGGAAGGAACCACTCTTAGAAAATGAAGGAGAAAATTTGTGTTGGCTGTGCTGCCTACCTGAGAGCCCTGAAGACAGGATGCTCTTGGAGACAGTGACCTTGTCCTCCGAGTTCTTGGCCCAGTCCACCATTCCCCTCCAGCCTTTCATGGGGAAGGTGATGTCGGTTGCTGCGTTTGCAGGCAGCTTGTGAATGCCAAGGACTGGGGAGAAGCAAGAAGTAAAACCAGTAAGTGAAAGCAGCTTCAGTAAATTCCACATGTGCTCGAGAAAACATGGGAAGCATTAGTGGGAAATCAGACTGGATCTTGGGAGCCACAGGAGTGATGCTCTCTGAGGAAATGTCTATCCGTGAATGAAGATAAAACCAGGGCTCATGTTTTGCTGAAAGAGTCCTTCCTGCACTAAACCTGGCAGAGGAGAGGTCAGTCTGCTCCAGCACCTTATCTCCAGGAGTGGCCAGCAGCAGCTGATAAGAAGTGTGAGAAAGAACAGGACATCTCTTGGTTTGTCCTCCCAGCAATCAGCAGGACTTCCTCAGCTCCTGGCTGCATCCAGATCATCAACTTTAAGGGCTACCAATGGACCTCTCTTTTGTGCACATTCCTAATCCCATCATGAACCCATCTGTACTTTTTGGCTTCTGCAACCTCCTCTGGCAACAAGTTCCACGCTGCGACTGTGCACACAGCATCAATCAAACACTGCCTGCTGTTTGCTCGCTGCCTCCGCTGGCTGCTGGGCTGTTCTCGTGTTCAAAAAATAAAAGAAATGATCTAATTCTGCCCAGTTCGTCATCTGCTCTCCATTTTGTAGATATCTCTCAGATCTCTCTGTGGACATCTCTTCTTCCTCATAAAATCCCAACTTCTTTGGAGAAAAGCCACCCCATATTTATGTCTGTCCGTGTCTTCCCTTGGACCTTTTAATGTCCCACCAACTGCTGCCGCCCCTCCTTCCTTCCCTCCTCACAACCCAGGTTATCCATATTGCACAGTAATTAACAGCTTTTGGGGGTCTCTCCCCAGGGTGGGGAGTGCAAATGAACTCACCCAGATTGTCCGTGACTTGGTAGGAATCACGGAAATCCTTCATGCGAAAGCCGATGACATCAATGAAATCCTCCACGAGCCTGAACAGCTCCTTGGCGTTTGGCCCTATCTGCAAAGAGAGGCAGAATTTTGAGTAGACCAGATCCTGATGAGAACAGCAGGAGCTTCTCTGAGGGCAAAGGTTTCTGCTCTGACGTGTGAACTGGATGCATATGCTGGGTATAACGGAGTGTTACGGAGCTGTGGAGAAGGAGGACTGAGAAATCCTAAGAGGCAGCCTAGAAAGAGAAGGGGGCAAAAAAAATGATAGTGTGACACTCAGATTGATAAAACCTAGGGTGGAGGGCAAGATTTTAAAGCAAAGGGTAATATTTGAGACTCTGGAGAAGAGAATAACCTACCCATCTCTTTTCATGAAATCATAGAAATACAGAATGGTTTAGGTTGGAAAGGACCTTAAAGATCACCTAATTCCAACTCCCTCTATTGGAAGCAACCACACCAAAGGACAATTGTGGTCTAATGCTGAATCCCAGGCACTCTGATTTTCTCCTTTCCTGTTTGGTTGTCAGGATGTCACTCTCCAAATAATCAAGTTCTTGGTCCTGTGCTGTCCTGGAGTTTCTCTGCCTCTTATTTCTTTCCTATTTTTTTCCCCATTGATAGAGACATTGGCAGTGACTCTTCTTTACCTGTACTTTGCCAACTTAAGACAAGGCCGTTAAACAATAACCAGTCTTCCAGTGACAGATCCCATAAAACATAATCCCCTTGAATCGAGCCGTGCTGACTACCTGTCTTCTCCTCAAAGCACATTTGCCCACAGGGGCTTAGCAAATGCCACGAGAGGCTGAAGAAAAGCAGCTCAGCTCCTCTTCTTTTCCTTTTCCACCACTTTCACAGCGTTTTCAGTTCCTCACCGTGATCCAGACATCCTGAGGTGGCTGAGCAGAGCTGGAGGGACAGCTGGGGATGAGCAGGATGGGAAGGAGGCAGAGGAGTGTGGGCAAGGAGCACAGGGGTGGCCATGTGCGTCTCTCTCTCTCTGTCTATCCAAGGAATCTTGGTAAAGACTAAAACTGTCTCAGGATGAGATTAAAAAGTCCTGCCAGTACAGCAGGTGTGCACAGAAGGAGGAGAACTGAGTGAGGATGCTATTTTTAGCTGCACACTTTTATATTCCATCACAGATTGAAATCACAAGGTCAAACCAAACCCAGGCTACACTGGATGTTGTATTTTAGGTTTTATTGAGGAATCTTGGTAAAAGGCTCTTAATCATCATCTTAATCAAAAATCATTGTAGCCTTTCTCTGAGTATCTTTATGGGTTGTTTTAGTTTTTATTTTCCTTGAACAACATCTCTCTGCCTGGGGGGGCCACAGGGCATTGGAATGTGAGACTGCAATGAAGTTGGGTTTATTTTTTATGAGCAAATTGGGAGCCAAAGGCTTTGTTTTTAAAGAATTGGTCATTCTCACAAAATGTAAGTTGTGATTTTGGTCCAGCAGCTTTGAGGGAAAGGCACAGAGACTGCTGAAACCTCTGTTGGCAATCCTGTTCATGAAGATTTCTGCGTCCTAAAGCCGTGGCGCTGGGCTGTCCTCTCAATTCCCACTGAAATACACACCAGGGAAACATTCTCCCCACGATGTGCCCCATCCACGTGTAGGTCATGGCGACGCTGGGCTGTGCCTGCCTGGAGGTGCAGAGAGCAGATTGCACAGGGAAAGCCACTGGGCACCAAGTGCCACACAGAGCGAGCTGTTTTTAAGGGCATCAACAGGGTTTCCGTGTTGTCATGACAACTTGACGGTCTCCTCTGCTCAGTGCTGAAATACGTACGTGCACCTGGAGGCTTGAGACCAAGCATTTGGACACAGAGCCACAGAATCATGGTATAGTTTAGTTTGGAAGGGACCTCGGAGGCCATGTGGCCCAACCCGCTTGCTCAAGCATGGCCAGGGCCATGTCCAGATTCTCTATCCCACCCAGACACACACTGTGTCACCCTCTTCCAAATTCAATAGGAAAGCACAAAATATGAGGGAGAAGAGAGGAGAAGGCTGCTCAGCTCCTGACAGAGTTGCTGTTGCATGAAGGAAATGTTTTTGAGCCCCTGTCTCACGTTCTGGACTTTCAACAATTGTGCCAACACTTCTTGTTAAAAAGTTTTTCCCAGAGGACTTCCCTGGTTGGTGTGAAGGTAACTGGACTCTGGGGTTGATTTGTGCATTGGGTGACCTTTTTTTCTTGATTATTTGCTGTTTCCAGATCTCTTGGAGGAATTTTGCAACAGGTCACCAAAGGAATGGTAAAGGGACACAGGAATGGGTCTGACACAAGTCCACAACACAGAGTTCAAATGGGGCACACGAGACAAGGGCCAAATAAGACAAAGAAGGAAAAACCAACAACATCATCCCCTAATACAGAAGACTTCAGCTATGGAATTTTTCGTAGAATCTTAGAATGGCCTGGGTTGGAAGGGGCTTTAAAGTTCATCTACTTCCAAACTCCTGACATGGACAAGGACTCTTTCCACATCTTGCTCAAAGCCCCATCCAGCCTGGCCTTGAACACTTCCAGGAATTTCAGGGACTTCAGGGCTGAGCAGGATCCCTAACCTTGGCAGGAGAGAAATAAAGCTCAACATAACTGAACCCAGAAGCTCAGCTGAGCAGACTCCAGCTCTGAAAATCCCTCCTGTCCTGCATCTCTTCAGCCAGGAACTCAAAGCCACATAATCCCACTTCTTTATCTCGACAAGATGAAAGAGTAGAATTACAGCAAGACATCAGGATTACCATCTCCAAACCAAGCCTGACCCCTGAGCCATCCCAAATTTGGTTTAAACCACCAGCATTTCACAGTTCTTCATGCAGAGAGTCTGGCTCAGAGCTGAGATCCTGTGGCTTCCTGAGTTACTCCTTTAATATGACTCAGCCTGGAACTAAGCTCATTTTAGGAGGTCATGTAGACACTTGGAAACTCCCTTCCTCATGGCTTAACTCTGTGCTGAAAACCTCTTTATTTCCAGGGAAGGTGCTGAAGGTTCATACCAGCTGAGCTTCCTCCCATTTTTCCCGGTTTTCCTCCGACAAAATGTTGCTGATGATCTGGACGAAGTTCTGGAGAAGGGAGACAAGAGAGGACAGAAGAGGTGGTTATGCAAACATTGCCCAGGCTGGGAAAGTCACAGCTGGTGCGGGAGGAACATGAGAGATTCAGACATGCTCCAAAAGGGTTCTCATGATCCAGTTCCCAAAAGGCCCCACAGCACCTCAGAGGTCCCCAAGGATGTTAATGGGTGTGTTAATTTTAATCAGCCCTTTTCCCAAGGCCTTCACTTTGACTGCTGTATCTCCTGAGGCACCAGATTGGGAATATGTCTGGTATCCATTACTGATGAACTGGAGGACAGATTAGGTAAATATTTGTCAGAAACTGGTTAAAACCAGATGATCGTCCACTGCATAAATCCTTTCCTGTCTTTTTTTTCCATTACTTCTGTTGTTTCCAATGTATGGAAACCTCAGGATCCCTCCCCTTTAGCCTGCGGCCAGGCAAGAGAGGCAGAGATGGATCAAGAGGGTGCTGTCCATGGTAGGACCTTTGCAGCATGCGATGAGAAGGAAGGAGACAGGAAATGTAAGCCTACTGATTTTTTTTCTGCAGTTTTACCACTCTCTGCAGATCCTGCAGGATCAGTTTAATGTTTCAAGTCATGGGGTGATGACCCATCCCAAGGGTATATCCTGTAGCTGCTCTGCAGGTCCTGGAAGTAAAACCCTGGGATGGGAAACCATGAGGATATTGCCCTACATCAACATCCACATACTCAACGCTACAGGATCATTTTACCTCGAGTCATTAGCCTGAAATCCCTGCCAAATAATGTTCTCATATCAATTAGACTCTGCAGTAAAGTGCTATCAGGTTGAAACAGTTCAGAGTGACCTTGGCTTTCAAGTTTTTAGTTTATAATCCAAGGAAGAAGCACCTCTAAAGGAGAGTTTGTTAATACAGAAAGTCATTTATGTTGGGAAGAATAATAATCTAGTTTTTATCAGCACTGTATCAGCTCCAGTCAGTATCAGTAATCAAACCCTGAGCCCTGAGCATGGACACACCCAGCCCTGGGCTCCAGGAAATGCACCTGGGCTCACCTGCACATCCCCAGAAGTCGGGCTGTGGTAAGCCCTACGGAAGATCTCTGTCATGTTCCTGAGTACATCCATGGTGGACAGCAGGTCCCCACTGTAGCTGGTCCCATCCTGGGAGATTTCCACAAGGTTCTGGAGCACATCTGACAGCCCATCTCCCATCAGCCCACGCTGAGCTTTGGAAAGATGTTCCCTGGTCTGAGAAACAGAGAAGAAACACGAGAAACACTTTTAGGGGCAGTCAAAGTCATGTTAATGAGCTCAGCAAAGGAATTGCTGGGGGAAGGTTTTTGACCTTCCTCACAATTCAGTGTGCAGATTAGATGAGTCTGACAATCTTTGCTGGCCTGAGAGCCTCTGATATTTTTTAAATGATAGGAAAGAGTGATAGATTCTAAATTATATTCTAAGTGGTTCTAAAATGGCAGAGAACTGAAATTTTCTGTTTGCCCATGAAGAAGAAATTGTCCTACTACAAAGTTTCTTCTGTTCATAACCCAACAGAATATTTTTGCCCCAAAACCTTGTTTTCTTACACCCATTTGGAATTATTTTAGGACAGACTGTACCTTACCCTGAAGAGGAGAGGTCAGTTCTCCTAAAGGCCACAGGAGACCAGCAGAAGAAATTCCTCGCAACAGTGAATTTAAGATTAACAAAAAATAAGATGCTTATTTAAAAGTGATACAGTCACAGCAATACTTAATGATAATGTGACATGAAAGGCCTGGAAGAACCCAGATTCTGCCAAGCTGGATATTAAAATATCCTGAAAGGAACTACCCCTTGTCCGTGAAGTGCCTGTGCATCACAAGGTAAGCAGAAAAAACAGTAAGAGGAAATCAAGGCATAGCTGGAAACTCCTTTTTTCCTTCTTTTTTGTAACTATAGCCATGTCACAATCACTGGGGAGGATCCCAAACCTGCTGAGTTGAGGGAGTGGGCTGCCTTACCATCATCTGTATGTTCCTGTAATCAATAGAAACACACTTGATGTACGTTGGAGGCTCCCAGTAAGCGATGCCTTCTTCGTCTAAGATGCATCTTCGAAGGATCAGCCCTGGAAGATGAAAGAAACAAATATGGGAGCGAGGACAGGATGAAAGGCCAAGCACTCATGGGGATCGGTCTTTAGTCGTGGGTAGGAAGTCATGGGACAAGAGGACACGGCTTCAAGTTGTGCCAGGGAAGGTCTGGAATGGATATTAGGGAAAATGTCTTCTCTGAAAGGATGGCCGAGCATCGGAACAAGCTGCCCAGAGAAGTGGTGGAATCATCATCCACAGAAGTGTTCAAAACACGTCTGGATGTGGCACTTGAGGACACGGTTTAGTGGTGGGCCTGAAAGTGCTGGGTTAATGGTTGGACCTGAGGATCTTAGAGATCTTTTCCAACCTTCATGGTTCTATAGAGATCACCCAGAACTGGTCAGTGCATCCATTCAGACTCAGCTACCAGCACAAAGGGCATCAGAGGCACCTGCAGATGGCTGAACGACCCGTGCGAGCCTGTAGGGGAGATTATCTTTATTTCCTTCTCCTGCCTTTTACCATTGCAGGGAGGCAGAAGGAACTGGGCAGGAAAACAAAAATTAACAAATTGGACATGGCTAGCCAGGGTGAAGGGAAGGTTTCTTCTCCGGCCCTGGATGACAGTGTTTTTCCTGGCTCGGGAAGCCCCACGAGCCTCCCCAGGTGGTTTGGTCTGATACTTGCAAGTAAAGCAGGGCTTGTGCTGCCCACACAGCCTGGAGGGGAATAAACACCCGACAGCACCAGTTTTGCATCATCTGAAACTCTCTGAAAGCTGCTTCCAGTCCTCCCCCAGGCTTTCCCTGAGCTCCAATCCACAGAGGGGTTTGCAGTGATAATCACATGCCTTGTGATGCGGAGGAACAGACATATCAGAGAGGAGGAAAGGGAGAGGGATCACTCTGTCCCAGCTATCATGATGCCATTTGGAGTCTCTGAGGATCAGGTTTGCTGGGTTTGAAATCCCACTGCTGCTGCCAAATGATTCAGTGACCTTTCCATGGATACAGGCCTTCTAGGGCAGCATTTGGGATGACACTGACTGTCTCAGGCTGAGTCAAAGAGATCTTTCTGTATCCAACCCTCTCCCTCAAACGAAATAAAACCTTTACATTCATTATTGACACTGCTGCCCCTATTTCTGTTCCTGCCTGGCAGTGAGGAACATCCAGCTGAGGACAAACCCCACCACCAGCATGATCTCTTGGAGCCTTCTCTGCACTGCCTTCCACTCCTTAGGGAACAGGTGGCCACAACAGGTAACACCTGGATGCCCAGATCCTTTCACCTCACACCACCACGATCAGATCATCAACTCGAGCAGCTGAAAAAATGTTTAGAGAGGTGCTGAGGTATCTAAGTGTAAGTGGACAACAGAATTCAGATCTCCTGCTCTCATACAGCAGCTGCTTTTATGGGCACTGGAAAGAAATCCAAGGCCCAAGTCTAGAGGACTCTAAAGCCCTACCTGCTCTGTAAAAATTTTTGTAGATAATGGAGGTAATAGATTCCTTAATTTCAAACTTGTCCCAGGACCAGGCAGGGGATGGGTGGAAACCACCTCAGATTATCCAGTAACAACTAAGATGTTCTAGCTTAATAGTGAAAACAAAAACCCAGACAGAGTTAATTTAGCCCTGGACAAAGGGAGGGAAGTCCATGCGCTTGTCCTGTCATCCCACAACCAGGTTCTCCTCACCTAGGACACAAAGGATGAAGGATGCCCTGAGCGGGGACCACCTTCCCACCGTGCAGTCACCCTTACCAGTGGCGTTGCGGGGACACCGGACGGCTGCAGCATCCCCGGCTGGCGTCTCTTTCCAAACCACGGGGCCAAGACTCTCCTCATCACAGATTTCATGGGGCTCTGCCAGGAGAGAAAAACTCCATTGGTGAAACTTCCTCCTCAGCAAGGACATGGAAAAGGGAGTGGAAAGAGGAAATACGGGAGCGTGGTCTGGGAGCCCTGGAGCTGCACTCCCAGCTCTCAGCTGCTCTGTCCCTCACAAAGTCACTTCACCTCTCCAGAATTTGCTCTGCCTGTCTGAAACTGGGCATTCATCCATTCCGAGGATTAGCTCACTAAAATCCATGAAGTCCACTCACATCCTTGCCTCGCCTCGTGGCAGCTCTTTGCAAGAAAACTGCTGTTGCTACCCTCCACTACAGAGTTTTATTTCTTAACTTTTAATGGGCAGATCTTTTGTGGGTGAACCCCATGGCTCCAGACTCCACCTCTTCCATTCTTCAGGGTCACCACCTTCAGTGTTGGATGTATCTAAAAGGAGGCCTGGCATGAATCAGTGGAGTAAGAAGGAAGGAAAGAACAAGCGTTCTATGAGATAAGATGGACATATCCCCTGGGTGGTCTTCATTCTGCCTGCTTCCATCTTGTGCACAAAAGGGAGAAGATCTGAGCCCCAACCAGTTCGAATTGCATCAGCAGCTCATTTCCAGAGCCCAGGAGCCTGCAGAAATGTGTTTTGAGGCATCACAGAAAAGGAATCATTGGAAGGAGGGGTTTGGATGCTTCTGTCTGTGGGTGGAACTGAGTCTGTCTGGGAGTTGGTGGGATCTGGGAGAAAAATATTCTCCACAGGAGATCTTTGTGCTGAGAAACTCATTATTTACAACATGTAAAGCAGAGGGAGCCATGAGGATGGTGTTAAAGCTATTTGTCGCTCCTGAGGGAGGGGACGAGAAAAAACTTGATTTAATAGTTTTTGATTACCGTTTTTATTCATTGTGCATGCAAAAAATACCAATAAATAGGAAGCTGAGTTTGCGCCTGCAGCTGGTCAGGACATGTCCCACTGCTGCTCTGGGACTACCCAGGGACCAACCTGGCTGTGGAGAGGGCTCAAACCTTAAGTTATGGGCATGACAAATCCTGCTTCTTTGAAGAACTCCTACAAGACCCAACAAGCTGCCTGCACATCCCTGCTCCTGCAGGCAGGCTCCAAGACCGTGTGGTTTCAGCCCCAGCTGCAGTTCAAAGATGGATTCCTCCCCAGGAGATGCTGGGAATGAGTACGTTGCACTCTCTGCTTGGAAACAGATGCTCCTTCCCCTGGTTTAAAGTTCCCGTGTGTGTAATCACTGTTGTGATGGAACCCCGGAGGGTGAGCGGGACCCCAGCTGTGCTCCACACATAAGGAGGATTCATCCCTGTGCCAACAGCTCGTGGCTTCTGTAGATAAGCCACAACAGGGGTGGAAAAGAGGCAGTTTCATTTCCAGCCTGCTGACATGGAGCTGTGGGGCAGGGAGATTGAATCGCCCAGTTGTGACAGCAGCTGCTCACCCACAGAGCCTGTCCCAGAGCAGGGAGTGAATTCCAAACTCCTGTTCCTCGGACCAGTGCTTTGACCACAGTCACAGATTGTCCCGTGGTTCACAGCAGGGTTCTGGGGTGTGGAAGCTTCCAGCACCCTCAGCTGCAAAGCAGCAGAGCACATCAAAAAGCAGAGAGGAAGAATGTTCACATCTCTCTGCCCCTTTCTCCCCCGCTGGCCTGTCAAAACTTCCTGGTCTCGTCACCCCTGCAGTGTCCCTGGGGACCACTGAGGGATGCTGTGGATCAGAGATGCTCTTTAAAAATACACTGATTGGAGTTGTCTTGCCAGTGAGCGCAGGAGCAATTCCCAGGCCAGGAGAGAACCATTTCATCCTTTCCTTTTTTCTTCTTTTTTTCTTTTTGATGTTGCTTCACAACAAAATCCCTTTTACCAGAGTAAACTATTTGCACTGGGAGATTTTAATAACTAACCCAATTAAGTTCAATTCTTCTGCTCAAATCAAATCACGCCAGCATTTGATACTTTCTGGAGAACAAATTGAGCGGGTTTATTTTTAGCCTCTGATGTTTCCCCACCTTTTCCTTCCCTTGCAAATTAACAACTGCAGCGAGACCCTTCTGGCTGTGAACCCTGGCAGGCCCCAGTGCCTGAGACTTGCCTTTTCCTTTTGAGCACTGCACAGGCATCAACCCCTGCAGAAAGAGAAGAAAAGATCGGGCTTGTTCTGCCAGGGCCCCAGCTGGCACACACTGAAGCTGAACTAAATCTGCCTCACTCTGTAGACACCACCAGACAACCCGGTGCTAAGATTTTCTGTGGCGAGAGAGAGCTTTGTGGCGGAGTTAGAAGAGATTCTCACACGCCACTGCTAATTGAGAGGCACAGCTTGTAAGGAGAGGTGATGCCTTTTATTAGAGCGTAGCTGGAAAGAGTGGGAAAGCTGTCACACAGCCTCTTTCTCTGTCATCTCCGAGCTGAACGTGCTGGAACTTCCGTGCTGAAGTTCTTTGACTTTCATCTCTTTGTCTTCAGCTCTTTGTGAGGGAGTCTGAGGGGTCAGCTTGGCCTCCACGGGGCAGATCTGCCCCCAGGTACTCCTGCATCGAAAGTGCTGCCTCCTATCCTTTAGGGAGACACCCCTTTCCAGTAGGAATGCTGGGACACTGCCGTGAGAATCTTTCCTGTCTCTCACTGAGCTGCTCTGACAATTAATTACCCTTTCAGTCAAAGCTCATGGCCTGTTACGATCAATCCGATCTGACTGCCAACATCACAGAGGCCATTGATTCCCCACCAGCAATTTCACCAGGCCCTTCAACTCAGACTGAGGAAGAAAGCAAAAATGGTGCACAGGCCTTTTTTTTTGGTCTCTGTATGGTCTGAGAGGCAGACAGAAACATTCCCACTTGGAAGTGTTCGCTCTTGCTTGTTTTTCACATCCAAACCCAGGTTTTCATCTGCCCTACAGCTCACTCACCCTCCATTCAGCTTTTGCACTCTGCAGGAGGGTGAGATTTGGGTAAAGCTCTGACAGATGCAGACATATCTTTTTTCTTTTTTTTTTTAATTTCCAGTGGTGTGCAGGTTTCCCTGAGGTAAAGGGTGGGAAACCTCTGCAGCACCCTCAGTACTCAACAACTTCATGGACTTGAGACACTGATATCAGTTTTTGCTACCCAATATTATCTCTTTTCTATGGCAACAAAAACATGAAAGCCGTTGAGGCAAGACTGGTGGGATTGACCAGATATTCACTGAAAACCACATGGTTGCACTGGATTCTGCAACAGTTAAATCAAGACCTTGTATCTTGTACCTGGGTCACGGGTACGGTTTTATTAGATTACAACCCTTTGTAGAGTTCAGATCTCTGACACAGGACATGGGAGCCATTCCCAAAATCCAAAATTCCAAAATTATGCCTCATTCAAAGGAAAGCACAAGGGGTCTGGGGTACATACCAGGACACTTTCTGTCATTGCACTGCTTGTACTCCTCCTTGGGACCCTGGCAAGTCTCTCCACCAAAGAAGGGGCCGTAGCACACCCGGTCACGTCTCTGAGTGCCTCCTCCACACGTGGCAGTGCAGCTGCCCCACACTCCCCAGGCCTGCCACTTCCCATCCACTGGGAACAAAAAAAAAAAGAGGATAGAAACAGCCTGTTATGTCCCAAACATAATCTGCAACAGAAGGAGTCAAGATGCCAAGCTGAGCAGAGGAACAAAAGGTGAGTAGGGCAGGGTTTGGTAGGAAGGGAAGTCTCCTGTCTTGGATCTTTGGTCTTCAACTGACATTAAATCAGCGTCTTGCCATTCCCATCCCATCAGTCCAAGGATGTTTTTGTGTTTCTCCTCAGCACCTCCACGCCCTGCAAAAGCAGCCTCCTCTTTGCTCAGGTTGAGATTTGGGGCTGTGCTCCTAAACGCTCTTCCCATGGGCTGAGATTCAACCTGGCAGCCACATCTGCCAGGCCAATTCCAAACCTGGAGTTCATTTGGGATGTACAATGCATGTGTGAAAATAGCCCTTCCCAGAGAAGGTCTGGCTCAGGGGTTTAGAGAGACCAGCAGAGCCCTTGGGCTAAAAACCATGAAGAAACACCAAATAAACCCCACTCCAGCTGTTTCCATTGCACTGATGCTTCATGTGCCTTGGAAAGAGGTCTGGGATGTTGTCTCATTCCATTGTGTCTTCTCCCAACATCTTTCCCGATTCAGTGCAAATGAGACTTCTTTTACATTAGCAATGACATATATCAAAATGCTGCTTCCCTTACGTTAACAATTGCATTTATCAAAGCACCATAAAAATGCTAATTAGCCCTCACAACAAACCTGCAAGGTAGGGAAACATTCTCCTCTGCTGTACCACAACAACTCAGTGACAGAACTAGAACAAGGCCTAAGTCTGCTCTTTATTATTTGGGCTTTAATTCTGAGTGACCACATCATCTTGGGTTGAATAATTAATTTTTTTTGGGACGGTGGGAGATACATGTCTTCTCCAAGAAGTAGAAGAAAACTGTCAAAGAAGAGGGACAGCACCAGATTCTGGTGCTTTATTTAGTTACATTTTGTGCAGTGGAAGGTATGACCTGAGTTGCTTTGACAGACAACTCTGAAATCAGTGGGAGACAGTTGTCTAAAAAAGAGTTCTGAAGCCCCTTTTTGTCTTTGAAGATCTCCATAAGTTGCAAATTATACAAAAAGGAGTGAGATACCCAAAACATCAAAACCTACTCAAGACCATGTAGGAAAATCCAATACCTGTGTTAAATACTGCAGATAATGGTGCTACCAGAGAGGAAAGGGATTCCCTGAGGAAATAGGTAGACCAGGACAAATTCCAGTAGGAATTATTATTATTATTACTGCTACTATTATTATTATTATTACTGTTGTTATTATTATTACTATTATTGCTGTCATTAGTATTATTTTAAGTCACAGATGAGTAAAGTAAGTGACAAGTCTTACACAGACATGAAAAAAGGCTTTATTGTGCCAGACCTTCTCACTGACAAGGTTTAAAGCTGAGATACAATGGAGGATTCCCTGCTTGCTTCAGTTATGACTGGGAATGTTTAAATGGTGGGAGGAGAGGAATAAAACAAAAGGAGGAGGGAAGCTGAAGCCCTGTGGAGGCAAGGGAAGGGTTTCGTTGATATTTTCTTGGGGTTTCTTTAAGCTTATGCTGAAAAGCTGAAATCTAAGGTTAGGAAGACACATTCCCTGTGGGCAATCACTCACCTCTCTGGGCTCTCCTGAAACATTTGCCAGCGCTGGATTTTGGCTGGCACGGTCTGCTGGAATGATCCAAACCTCCTTTTTACTGTGCTGAAAAGGGCACAAGTCTTCCCAAAGAAACATATTACTGGGACTGCAGGGGAAGGTGGCCCAAGAGAAAGAAGTCATTGGTCACCGACCTGGGCACTGGCGCAGGAAGCAGTCCCGGGTCTCCACCCAGTGTCCCTGGCACTCGGCTCCGCCGTAGGAGGGTCCGTTGCACTCCCGCGTCCGCTGCTGGGTCCCGTTGGAGCAGGAAGCGGAGCACGAGCTCCAGCTCGACCACTCGTTCCAGTTGCCGTCCACTGAGTGGCCCAAAGAAAGAAAACGAGCGGAATGTGAAAATCTTTCCCTCTGGAAGGAGCCACATGGCCAGAGCCTCCAACCTTTGTCTACCAGGGACTGAGGTGGGGAGGACAAAGAGTCACAGGGCTTGAGAGAGGGGACAGAGAACCAAAAAAAGTTTGGGCAACTGTGGCAACAGGGATTTTTGGGACCCTCTGCGGCCTCTAACTGTCCTACAGGATGCAAGTGTGGTAACATTTCAATTTTTATGTTCCACATTCTACATAACACCATGAAAGTTGAAATTATTTATTGCACATTCCAACATGAAAGTCCAAACGAATAACATTGCTAATCACAACAAACCATCACACCAGAGGACGTGGCTCATGCTTTCACTGAACGCTTTGAAGGGACCAGTACATTACCATGACATTTCCCATTTGGGGCCATCAGCACTTTTTTAAGGAACCCGTTTTTCAGCAAAGCAGTGCATGAATCTGCGGAGCGTGAATTTTCCCAAGCGTGCAAATGCTCTATTTTTCACTAAAGCACACCCAGAAGCTCGAATCACAGTGTTATTGACAGGAATCCACCATTCCTGCTGGCTGGGAAATGTGGGAGCAAAGGTGTGCTCCAACAGAAGACCAGGAACAGGGTGAGCGTGTGTGGTCAATGTATTTCTCTCACAGCTGAATTGACTCTGACAGGCTGGAGATGTTTCTAGCCAGCAGTGTCTTTGATAATTAAATAGAGGAAGTAGGGACAAGGGAGGTTATGATAGGGATGGGGTTGGGGAAAAATAGGAATACATCTTATTACCATGGTATGGACTGAGGCAATCCCAAGTGTGGCAGTTACACCCTAATTGGTCCCTGATCAACAGATCCATCACCCAGTCTGCTCTTCCTGGAGCATTTTTCTCATTAACAGTGGTCATCGCTCCATTTAGATCTAATTAGCTGCTAGATCTCACTCGGGAAAAACAACCTGAATCCCTGAAAAGTCTGAATTCTGGCTTAAATCACATTGCAGCTATTTTTTTTTTTGGCTTTGCTTGTCCATCCAAGAAAAATAAATGCCAACTGGTCCCCCGGGTAATCTGCAAGGAATTGTTCAGCCCTTTGTAATCCCCATTGCAGTTGAGCAGCTTTTTGTTTGCAAACTCTGTAAAATAAAAGTTAAAAACATCCAAATGAGCAACTGTTAACTCAAAGGGGATCGCAAGGCGTGCAGAATCAGGCAGGCATAAAGGTACTTCCAAAGGGTGCGTGTTTTTAACAATCCAAAAACCTATGTTTTTATTGTGTATGAATTCAAGGCTTTGTGCCAGTGTCTATCAATCCCATGGAGGGGAAATGAAAAACGTGGTGTTTGACAGGTGGTTCTTTTCTGGAAATGATCCAAAACCCCACAAAGTACATCCTACCAGGTACAAATTAGCGTGGCTTTCCTTACTGAAGGTTATGCTGTTAAGTTTCCATGAACTGATCATAAAATCACAGAATCACAGGATGGCTTGGGTTGGAAAGGTAAAGATCATTTAATTCTAATCCCCTGCCATGGGCAGGGACACTTCCACTATCCCAGGTTTCTCCAAGCCCTGTCCAACCTGGCCTTAAATACTTCCAGGGATGGAGCAGCCACAGCTTCTCTGAGCATCCTGTGCCAGGGTCCCACCACCTTCACAGGGAAGAATTTCTTCCTAATAACGATGGTGTCCATCCTTCATTAACATTCCCCTATGTTGGAAAAGTGAGATTGCGTTTCCCACATTAAATGTGACGTTTACCCAAAAAATTTCATTTACCAAAAAAAGAGTTGAATTTTTCCAACGCCCTCCCTGGTGATTGGCAGCTTCTCAGAAGTGCAACCATTTGGACGGAGGAAAATAAAACATCCAAATCCATAATTTGGTCGTTCAGTGAGGGATTTAGAACAAGTAATTTCCTTGTATTTATTCATAGGCTGTAATTTCAGAAATGTTTTAAGAAAAGGAGAAACAAAGGTGGCTGTGTTGTCCCTTCAGCCGCTTGCACTGATGCAAAGATGCCTCTTGGTCAAGATGCTGAGGGCTCCCATCACAGCCACAGCCGAGGACTGTTTGGTGCCACGATTACAGTGCCATAGTGGGGGTCTATCAAAAACGTTCACTTTCTCGTGCAGCCCTTGAGGAGACAGGCATTGTCTTCCTCCTTTTTCCTCTTCCAAGGACTTGGGGCTCAGGCTGTGGCATCCACCGCTCCTGAGGAACAAAGGCTCTGTTGTCCCTGCAGCAGAGCATTTTTATCAGCTGTAGCAATAAATCCTCGGAGCAGGGTGGTAATGAACACTGCGAGTGTCTGGGGTGTCAAACGCCCATTGTTGTGTTTCAATGATTCCCCCAATGACGCTCTCATTTGGCGCTGCCAAGCTGCTGATTGCCTTTGTGGCACTAATTAGAGCTGAAGCTTTGCAGTTGGGCTGCTTGTCTTTTCCACCACGGTTTCGGTCGCGTATTTATTTGTATTTAAATTAATTATGGATCAATGTTAACTCAGGGTATGCTTTATTGCCCAAGCAATGCCAGCTCTGACTTCTTAAATTTGTCTTTTTATGACAGAGTCAATTTGGTGTCTGGGAGGTTCTTATTCCAAGTAGAGTCTTCTGGACAGCGGCCAAATATCCAAGGATAGTTACTTGGAGTGAAAACTCAATGGGAAATGCCAGGAGGCTTCTCACTGTTTTCACAAAGTTCTCATCCCTCCCACAATCCCTCTCCTCCTCCAGGGACATAATAATGTCTCATAATGATTCTCATTAAACTGGAAAAATGTCAGTTGACATTATCCAGGGATAGGGAGGGAGTTTTGGGGAGCTCCCTTGTGTACAGATCGTGTTCGCCAGGACACCCAGAGTTAAATCAAGGGGGCTTATTAACCCAGGGCCGGTCAGAGGAAAGAAGCCTCTGGAGCATAAGTGGATTTTAAGGCGGTAAAAGTAATTCCATCTTGAGGTTCTTCCTGATGTTTCAAAGCAAAAGTCAAGGAGAGGCATTTGGAAGTGAAATATAGGGGTAGGGAAAAGGTGGAAAGATTAAATTTGGCATGGAAGGCTATCAGGAGTCTCTTAGTCCATCTCACCACCCAGAGCAGGATCAGCCACAGAGAAAACTTGCATATATATTGAATTAATGCACAGACAAGTAAAACTATTAATTAATTCCAGTACAATGAGCCCAGTCAGGCAAAATAACTTTAAATCATTCAATGGGGAGAACAGGTGAGAAGCTTAAGATGGTCTTGGAAATAGTGATGGCAGCCAGATCCAACCCATGGAAGGTATCCTCTGCAAGAGATCACACAGGCCAAACCTGAGACATTTCTGAGCTGAACACCCCCAGAAAGCACCTCTGGGTCGCTTTTTCAATGCATCCTTTCCTCAAGATCCTCCTTGGGGTAGTTCAGAATTTCACTGGAGTCATCTACGGGCCTTGAGGGCATCTGAACTGGGGTTACCTGCTGGAAGGGAGGTTTCAGATCTGTAACTGTTCCTACCTGGGCAGAGAGCGATGTTGCAGAACTTGGTTTGTTTCTCCGGGCCCTCGCAGGGGTTCCCACCGAACTGGGGGGGTTTGCAGGTGCGGGTCCGATCCCTGTAGCCTCTCCCACAAGTGGAAGAGCACAGGCTCCATGGAGACCACTCATCCCAGGTGCCGTGCACTGCAAGGGAAGCAGAAGAAGTGATTTTTCCTTCCCAGACGAGGTCTGAGGAAGTGAGGGAGCCCACAGGGCACAGCTTCTTCCCACCCGGAACGAGCAGCGTGTGGGAAGTTCAAGAACAAACCAACCCAAGATGTGCAAGAGGAACATCAAGTAATTTTTATGCTTTGATATCAACACCAAGTGTCTGCTGCTTTCCAGTCTTTGAAATAAACCACAACGTACTTTTAGTTGACCTTAATTTTTCAGATTTTTGAGATTTTTGAGCCAACATGGCATTTTTCAAGCAAAAGACGGATTTAGCTAGAAAGGAATAAAACCCCACTACCCTTAGGGAAGCATCATCACCATCATTTTGTCTCTTCTTGCCCTTTTCTTCTCTCCCTTCCAACATTTTCTCGTCGAATCCTCAAAAACTACAATATTTTAAGGCTTTCAGAAAAGATGTAGTCTACTCTCATAGGTCAGTGACACCTCAGAGGCAAATCTAGGGAGACTCCAAAGAGTAAATGGAATGGGCAACCTCCTCCAAGAGTGCTCAAGCCATCTCTGGTAGCTCCTGGAATTAGACATCTAATCGATTTTAATCTAATCTAATTAGCCTTCTAATCTATATTAATCTAATCTTCTCCAATCTAATCTAATCTAATCTGGCCAAGTTATTTATGGAATTTTAGTCACTGTAATCTCCAGAGGCCAAATGTTATAAGAATGCACTGATCTCTTGTAAGAGACTTCATCCCTTCCAGCTTTACCAGAGAAGCTAATGCCAAATCAATAATTCTTCCGGAAAAGAAGAAACCCAAAAAGAAGAAACTCAAAAAAGCCAGGGACTTTTCCAGTCCTTCATTAGTTGCTAACAGTGACTGATGACCCAGTGTCAGGAAAGGGGGTTCAAAGCTAATTCTCACCAGGCATCTTGCATAATAAGAGATAACCAGAAGAGGAAATACAGGAAAGAACACAGATGGGGATTTCAGCACGGATTGTGGTTTCACCATCATAGAATTGTTTCTGAACGATGATGCTGCTCGTCAGGAGAAGTGAATAATACACCAAGTTTAACAGCATAACTCTTCAAAGTAATCATAAAACATAGAATAGTTTGGGTTGGAAGGGACCTCAAAGATCATCTCATCCCACCCCCCTGCCATGAGCAGGGACACCTTCCACTATCCCAGGTTGCTCCAAGCCCCATCCAACCTGGCCTTGGACACTTCCAGAGATGGGGCAGCCACGGCTTCTCTGGGCACCCTGTGCCAGGGCCTCACCACCCTCACAGGGAAGGATTTTTTCGTAATATTCAATCTAAACTTACTCTCTTTTTGAGTTTGAAGCTATTTCCCTTTGTCTTGCCTCTACATGCTCTTGTAAAAAGTCCCTCTCCATCTTTCTCGTAGGCTCCAGGCTCCCCAGAATGTTCATTTTCATCAGAATCGTTCCTGACCTAGAAACACCCTAAAGGGCACCTGCCTGCGGGTGTACTGAGTCCATGGACTTCAGATAGCATGGAACTGTCCACACCATGCAAAGCAGGTGCCCATCTCGTGGTGCTTGGTCTAGCAAGAGTCTCTGCATGAGGCCTTAAGGCATCAAGAGAAGGAGCAGGGAACAAAAACCATTTCCCTCCAGGAATTACAGAATCATAGAATGGTTAGGATTGGAAGGGAACTGAAATCCGATTCCAACCACTTTCCACTAGAACAGGTTGCTCCAAGCCCCACTCAAGCCGGCCTTGAACACTTCCAGGGATGGAGCAGCCACCCAGCAACCTGTGCCAGGGCCTCCCAGAAATATCCGAGTGGAGATACCACAGGCAGCCAATCTCCCTCCCCTGCTGCCCACCAGTACCTGGGCACACAGCAGAGTTGTTGCACTGTCTCTGCTCCCGGAGAGGGCCACTGCACTGGGTGCTGTAGGAAGACGAAACGCAGAACCTGGTCCTGGTCTGCCAGCCCTCCCCGCAGGTGGTGGAGCAGACACTCCATGGGGACCACTCCTCTGCTGCAGGGTCACCTGTGGGGGTTGGAACAGAAGGTGAGGATGTGGCATCCTTGGATCTCCAGGGAAGAAATTTCCAAATTACACTTGGCCGGTTGTGAGATCTGTGGGGCTGCAATGTGTCCTACAGGTGGGGTGACAAGATGGGTGGGAAGGTGTGAGGGCATTGGGGGGAAAATGTGAGAGCTGAGAATGGGCTAAAGGGGATTTTTTGGGTACTCTATAGAGCTGTAACACACACACACACCTATAAAAAAAATATAGGAAGGATGCTGTGGAAGCATCAGGGCACTGGGAAGAGCAAACTCCAGCACTGAAGGTGGTGTAGCCTCTCCAGAACCATGTGAGATGGGATACGGCACCTCCTCCCAGAGATTGTGCTAACAAGGATTAGACAGATAAATGTAACCATAAATCGTTCAGTTTTAAGGATTCAACCCCTTCTCCTGCCTTCTCACAGCCCCTGCCAGTGCAGATTGGCAGAGGAGGAGCTGACAAAGTAGAAGGTGGCAGTGCCTAAGAAGGGTCAGCTGACGAAATCCCACAGAGTTTTCTCGGCATCTCCTTTACCTGTGGAGATCTGCTGTGAGCATGGGACACAGAACAAGGCTGGCTCTTCCAGGGCACCACACAGTCCCTACCAACTGCTTATCTGATGGGGCAGCATTGGAAAGGCAACTAAAAATATCCCATTGATGGGAGTGAAAAACATTGAGATGTATTCCCTTTGTCACTAATATCCCTGCTGAGGCTGTCTCAGCAGCCACAGCCTCCAAATAAGTGTGAAATGAGCCTGGAAAGGATAGTTTTCCATTAGTTTTCATAGGTAATATTCTACCCCTTGACAAAATGCTTTTCTTCCCCATATGAAAATAAAAAGCTGGCTCTGTTCCATTCAACTAAGCCATGCATTGTTTGGGTTTTCAGATTTTTCATGGGTTGCTAATAATTACACATAATGAACCTGGAATCTTACATTTGGTATGTACAGAACACAGGTACGTGGCAAAAAATAAACACCAGCATGACAGAGGGGCAACCCCTTCTCGTGACAAATCCTTCAAAACCTTGGACTGCCCCGTGTCTCATCCCAGATGGATGTGTTTGTCAGACTGTGGGTGATGAGAAGTATCACAGCACTGGGTGGAATAGGTAAATGTGGTGCCAAGGGTCACCCATCCCGGCAGCCAGCACTTGGATGAGCTATCCCACATCACCACCCCATTCCCAAAGAAAGCTGGGCAGAGGATGCTGTATTAAATGGTCCAGCTGCAACGTGGAGCAGGAAAGAGACTCTGCAGCTGGATATGGAAATATCAGAGCAGGAACTGTGGTGGGGACTGTAAAGGCTGGAGACCACCAAATTTCCCAATATTGCCCAAAACTGCATGTCTGGCTTTTCCCTGGAGGTGGTATACTTATTTATTTATTTTTATATATTTACTAGTGTTTTCCACATGCAATGAAATTTCATGCAGAGTTTCAAGCGTTTGTGGCTCTCATTAATCTGCTCTTTGGGATTTTTGGTAGTTATCTGTGTTGTTTAGTTTGTGTCGTGCTTTTCAGCACATCTGCCTTGAATGTCTCCTGTCATTCCAGCAGCTGGGAATTAAAAATACACCCCCTGATTAGAGTTTGTTGAATTAATATGTGTTGAGGGGGAAAAGTGTAGAGGAAGACCTGCCCTTGCTGTAAAATGCACGGACTTTCACTCCTTCATTTATTGTCTGGACATAGGAAGAGGTGGAGGTGAGGATCAATCTTTCTCTACCTCATCTGTGCCATTGCAATGATTTTCATGAGATGTAACTGCTGTTGTTCATTAAGCCAAAGTTGCTCAAAACCATTTTGCTTCATTAACCTGCCCAGCTGGTCCCGGTTAGATGAAAGTTATGGACCACTGGTCTTTCCCTGGGACGTGTAGGAGACATTTGTGTGTTTTGAGGCTTTGGAGCTTCAGGAAAACATCAGTCCCATATCCTGTTTCACAAGAATTAGATCTCCCGGCAGAGAGAAATCTGCATTTCCATGGCAATTTTCCTGCCTTTCCGATAAGGAACTCAGCCAGCTCTGTCAGACCCAAGTTCATGCTCCAAGTTCACCACCAGGAAATTACGTTTATGGTACCATCACTTCAGCATTTGCCATTCACAGAGCCCCAGACTCCAGAACATCCCTCTTGGCCCACAGATCCCAGCCATTCCTGCTCCCTTGCCTGCCTGGATGCTCCATGAACCAGTAATGCCTTTGCGTTTCTCCATCCACCTTGAGCGACCTCCCCAGTTCTGTGCCCAGCAGCCCTCAGTCCCTCAGTGCCAGGCAGCTGGGGGATTTTTGGTAGTTAAACACTTCAAGTTTGGGTCCCAAAATCTTTCTGGGAGGCCAGAGGTGGGACAGGGGAAGCCTGCAGAGGCACAGGGGCCTCTTCCATCAGCAGCTCACGGCTTGGAGAACTCACCATGCCACCAGCCTCCCTCTCAGACCTGGCTGGGGTTTTCCAATCTCCATATTCAGACAAGTTACTGTGTCACTGGATGAATGAATGGCATCCTTGAACCAAATTCCACCTTTTCTGCCTCTCTCCTCTTTATTATTTCTGGCTTTTGCTCTTTCACAGCAGAAATAGCTGTGCTTAGAGGTAAATCTCCTCAATTATCGTCCCTCACATTGCACGAATCCCTGGCTTTTAAACCCAGAATACAGTTTATTTTCTAAGTGCTGGTGACTCCCTTGGGCTTGGTGCCATTCTGAACCAAGCAATTTATCTCAGTCCACTGGGACATTACGTCCAAGCCTCGTCTCAAACCTTGCACAAATTTAACTAATTTTCAAACCGAGCGAGACCCAGTTCTGAGACACTCTCAGGCATGAGACAAATTCACTCTCTACTCAAGAGAAGCACAGTAGTGCCCATCATCGAAACTATGAGTGAGAAGAATTTCTGCACTCCTGTGGGTCAAATGGCAGCAAATGCAAATTACTGAGTGAAGTATATTGCAATTATTCATCCCAAAAGTGGATTCCGACTCTGTTTCTTGACATAATGGCAAGAAGTCTACGATGTTCATTGGGTTTGAAAGCTGCCTAGTCCAGCTCGGTGCTGGTTTATAATTAGACCTGCCAGAGATTATAGAATCGTGGAATGGTTTGGGCTGGAAGGAACCTTAAAGATCATCCAGTTCCAACCCCCTGCCATGGGCAGGGACACCTTCCACCAGACCAGGTTGCTCCAAGCCCCATCCAACCTGGCCTTGGACACTTCCAGGGATGGGGCAGCCACAGCTTCTGGGCAACCTGTGCCAGGGTCTCACCACCCTCATAATGAAGATTTTTGTTCTAATATCTAATTTAAATCTACCCTTCTTCAGCTTAATTCCATTCCCCCTTGTCCTGGCTCTCCAGGCCCTTGTCCAAAGTCCCTCTTAGAGTTCTCTTAGAGAAGTTCTCTTAGAGAACATTTTAGGCATGGGAAGGGACTCCAAGATCCCCCCAGAGCCTTCCCTTCTCCAGGCTGAACAGCCCAAAGTCTTTCAGCCTGCATTCACAGCAGAGGGGCTCCAGCCAAATTTGCCTTCACCCCCAGAGGAGAAGGGGCAAGCCCTGCCCTGCATCATCACTGGTGCCTGCAGGCAGCTGTCTGCAGGATTGACTTTTCATTAGTCCTGTGATGGCCCAGACTAGCCTGGGGATTAACAGGAGTGTCCCACAGGATTTTGCAGGGCTCAGTACCCCACTTGAAGTGGCCAGATGGCCCTTGCTGCTCCCACAGGCACAGCTGCAGCAGAGGGAGAGGGTCCAGCAGGTGCTGCAGAATGGGGCACACTGGGTGTTAATCCATGAGGAGGCAGCACTGCAATCCAGGATCATTCCAGCTCCTGGCTGCAGTGTCCCCATCAGTGCCTGCAGCTGCTTCATGACTCTTCTTCCCTCGGCACTGATAGAGCAGCACATCCCTCTGCCAGGAGCCCTTTCTGTCTTGGGGTCTGTCAGTCTGACATCTCCCCATGTGCAAGACACCTCTCTGTTCACATCCTGCTGCTGGCAGAGCCCTCCTGGAAGCAGCCTGTGGGCTGAGCCATTCCAGGGACCTGCTGGGCTGGGTCTGGCTCTTGTGCTGCTGCTGGGAGAGGCACGTGGGCAGCCAGCAGCACCCTGGCTGAGAGCACAGCCCTGCCAGAGCCTGGGGGCTGACAGTGCCTGGACACCAGGCATGTGAAGGGCTGGCAGGAGAAAATACTGCTCTTCAGCTGGGCAGGGCCGTCCCCTCATCCACAGTCCTTATGGCTGGCATCAGCTGATTTTTGTATTTCATCCTTTTCCAGGTCTTGAGCGGATGTGAAACGTCTCACTCCCTACAATCTGTGCCCATAGGGAAGACGTGGGCTTTGCTTTGGCATCCTCAGCTAAAAATTCCCTCTAATCCGTTGCTGGACTGTACCCTCTGCCTGTATCTCCTCCATCCTGATTTCCTTGATCCACTTGTAGTTGGTGCTCCCAGGACAGCGACAGGGATGTGGGAAGCTTGCAGCAGGACAACGCACATCTCCCAGCCCATGCTGCCCTCAGGGATGCCACAGCCCAAGCCAGCCATGCTACAGCAGTGGCCACGATGGCAGGGAGGTCACAGAGATGTCACTGAGCCCTGATCCAGCAGCCAGATGCACGGTAGGAAGAAATGCCAAACTATAGACCTGATGGCTGAGTTACAGGCTGGAACAGGAGCTCTGGGGAAGCACCTGGGACCAGGCCGAGCAGGAACAACAGGGGCCTGCCTTGAAGTGCATTTCCTCTGCATTTGGACGGAGAGATTAAACTCAGTTTTACTGGGTTATAGCAGGGAAAACATCCTCCCTCTCCTGCAGGTTTTACCAGACTCCAGAGATCCATCCTCCAGGCAGGGGAGCTGCTCCCACAGGAGGCAGCAGAGTCTGCGCAGGGTAGAGAGGAAATTGAGGCTGTCCCCTGCTTTGTTTTGAAAATTACAACCCCAAAAAGTCACCCCCGGATACTCCACAGCGCAGTGGCCTGATGCTGCACAGTGGCAAAGTCCTCCCGGGCTGGGTGGAGCACAGGTAACCTACACAAGAACGTGACCCTCTCTCCTTTATAATCAAATCACCTCTCCGAAGCCTTCCTAGAGCACAAAATTCTGGCAATGTCACTGGGCAGAGGTTTTAACCTGTGGCCAGGTTCAGCACACCATGCTTTGCCTGAGACCCCTGATGTGTTGAGATCCTGCCACGGCACACAGCCGTGAAAGGAGAGCACAAAACCTTTCCAGATCGAATCACAGAATCACAGGATGGTTTGGGTTGGAAGGAACCTTAAAGATCATCTACTTCCAACGCCCCCTGCCATGGGCAGGGACACCTTCTGCTAGATCAGGTTGCCCAAAACCCCATCCAACCTGGCCTTGATCACTTCCAGGGATGGGGCAGATCAGACCTGGTATAGGACCTAGGTCCAATTCATTCCCATCTTCCCAGATCACGCTGTCTGAAATTACTACACATCATTCCCCCTCCGTGGCAGAAGGGTGGAAGGCCCTGCTGCAGAACCGACCAGAGACAAGTCCTTGCACAGCACTAAAGACCCAGGGATGGAGGAAACCAATCCTGCTCTCTCCTGACCAAGCCCTGCTCACCCTCTCTCACAGTCAATGGCAAGGCATGACATGGACACCAGCAAAGGGGCTGCACTGCAGCAAGGTCAGCTTTGGCTTCATGAACCACGTGTGGCTGGGTAATTCAGACAAAGCAGTGACTCAGGAGTAGGCAGGGGGATGGGAAAGCGCTCGGTGAGATGGAAGCTCTCGTCAGGGCTTTGTGTCTGTCCCTTTTTGCCTTCTCTGGCTCACGGTGACAACACAAAACCCCGCGGGGCGATGGGATGGGAACAAACGGGGCGATGACCATTTGTTCAGCGCGTGACAACACGGGGGGAGCGTCGCCCACACTGACCTGGGGGGAAGGAGATGGTTAGCGGGGGGGTCATTGAAACAGTGCAGAGAGCCCAGCCCAGCTGGGCAGTGCAGTGACCAGAGCAGTGTCCCAGCTCCAGAGGCCGCTGTGGGAGGTCAGAGCTTACCTATTTGAGGTGCAGGGTACCCGTAGTGCTGCAGTTCGTCAGGGTCCTCTCGCTTTCTGTTATCTGTGGACCTCAGCGATTGGCTTCTGGAATTATAGCGTCCATTGGCTATGGCAAGGTAATGGGTCATGTAAATACACCTTGGTTCACTCTGCAAGATCTTTCACTACAAAGGTTACACGAATTAACGACAGCGACCTGCCACGCTCCCCTGACGTGACCACCTGCTTTCCAACCCCAGCACCCCTGGCCACCAGTTTTCCCCCGAGGTTTCAGCACCAGCCAGCCTGAAAGACTTGGCCTGGTTGGTGGTTCGACCCCTCCTTTTTGAGTGAGATTTGGGACCATGAAGAGCATGATCCCTTTTGTCTGGTCTTTAATTAATTTCAGTGGTTTTCTAGGGTGTCTGCTCTCCTTGCTGTGCTTGTGGAGGATTTATCCTTTTCAGACGTGCTGGCACTGAATCCCACCATCCCTAGCGGTGTTTTGAGATTTATGGTGGTGACTGGCAGTGTCACCAAGTTTTTGGTGAGAAATTCTGCCTTGCAACCAGCACCTGCCTAGAAATGCCCTGTAGAGGAACCAGGAAATGCTGAGTGGAGCAGGCAGGTGAGGGCAGGTGGAAAGGAAAGGGATATCTCAATAGGATGTGTCCTTCACAGACTGTACCCTGCCACCAGCAACAAGGAGAGAAGAAATTCCGGCATCAGCAAAGTACCAACAGAGCTGTAACTGGGAACATTTCCATCTCAGTGAGAGACAAGCTCCTGACCCTTGTGTCCTACTGAAAATCTCCCAGTGGAGCCCATGGTGTTGAGTTCTGAAGGTAAATAATGCATCCACTGTAAACCACAGGCATTTAACTGTTCCTTCTGAGCCCACGCTCTGCCAGCTTTCCATTTTCATCCCATGTGGATCAGTCCTGAACTGGCTGGAGGGGAAAACTCAAATTTCTGTTGTCTGTATTACTGGACATGTTGCAACCCTCCCTAGCAAGGAGAGAAACAACCCAGCAATAACAACCAAATCCCAACCACCAGGAGTGCCTGCTGCAATTCAGGAGAGCTCAGCTGACTCCACCGGAGTCACACGGAATAGCAGAGAGCAGAGCTGAGCCCGAGTAATCTGTGATCTGGCAGCCAATTTGTTTCCAAACAGCAAGTACCAGACAGAAGATCTTTTCCCTCAAGGAGGTAAAACAGTCAGACATCTTTTCAAGAAGTATGAACTGCCAAGAGATGAAATGGTGACAAATTTGATCCCGGAACCCCAAGAAAATTAATAAAGGTTAATGAAGCTTCAGCATGGTGGCAGGAGTCTTTATTGCCATCCAAAAAGGGAAAGCAGAGGAGGCAGAGGAATGATTCAGAGAGTCCCTGCCAGGAGCCAGGCTTTATATTCAGCAGTTTGGATCAGGGGAGAGTTTGTGAAATTGTATTATTTACCATCAGTGCTGCCTGAAAGCAGAACTTGAGGAGTCTAGGAATTATCACACGGGCTCCTCCAAACCTTCCCAGCACCAGCTGGTTGCTGGCTGGAGGGGATGGGATGGGGCAGTCACCCACGTGCCATCCTCAGGGGAAAGACACCCACAGCCAGATATCAGGACCTCAAACTTCCTGAGATTTGCAAACACCTTGTTTTTGTCTGGCTCTTTCCTGGAACAGAAAGGTCCCAATGCTATGTTTTTAACAGCTAAAAGTCATGGGACTTTGCTGTGGGAGATTCAGTTCAAAAAAGACAAACTCTAAGTAGTTTCCCAATACTCATTTTTTTGATTTGTTAGGAGACAGCTTAAATTATTCCAGTATTTGGGACTTCTCACATGCCCCCACCACCCATTCCTGGTTATACCCACACACTTTCATCTGCTCCGATTTAAGTCCTCTCCATGAAATCCCACCAACCACAAGAACACACAAAATCTCCATCTGCAGCACATCCCATGGGCTTCCCACAGACTTATTTAGGCTGGGAAGAGAAAGTGGGGCTGGGCATCAAGGAGTAGATGTGGAGCTTGGATGGCTCTGTCAGGTGCCCAGAGCAAGGAAGGTGACAGGGAAAACCTGGCACTGAATATGCCAGAAGCAGTCAGTATTCACAGATGGACAGAGAGATAGGAGGCAGGACAGAGGGAAGGAAAAAGAGCAAAATAGAAGTTTTAATTGCAAGTCGAACACCCTGAACCTCCTCTCACCAATTATTTGGGCCCCGTGTCGCTGACATCTCCTAATGGCTTATCCCAGTCTTGAAGGACTGAATGATTTCCTTTGCTCTTTGACAGGTATGACAGACCTGCACTGTTATTTCTCATGCTAATTAAAGCCAATCAGGCCTAGAGGCAGAACCAGACCCTTCCAGCTTCCCCCAAGCTGCCCCCCCCCACCAGGGTCGCTCCTGTGCTGCAGGAAGCCTTCCTCCCCTCTGGAAAAGTGCAGAGAAGCCAGTTTGTCTCCATTTCACACAGAGCACAGCTGAGATTTAACCTGGGCAGTTTCCTTGGAGAGATGCACAAATCAGTCCTGGTTCCAAATAAAGCAGGGAGACACCAGGTCCCTTAGGAACAAGGGGAAGTTGGTGCAAGTGCTGCTTTGCCGTGGGTACCTGAACTTTATGGGGTGGAGGTCAAAACTTAAACGCAGTGGGGAACTGGCTGGATTCCAGCAGCCTTTTTCCCACAGCACGGTCAGTGGAGAGGAGTAATTCCAGGAGTGAGGGAAGACCTAGACTCAATTTACATCCCAGCTGGATAAATGCAGTGAGAATGGCATGAAAAACCCAAGCACCTTTCGAATGCTAACAGGAGGAATAGAGGGATAGCGCTCTTGGAACCAACACAGGGATGTTTCAGTCGCAAGCAGAGGCAAATACAGGAGATTTTGAAAGAACACAGCTCAAATGTGGATGTGGAGGATGATCTGTGCTGGCAGGAGTGGGAATAGGAAGCAGGTGACCAACACTTCTAATGAGAACATGCAATGTGTCAGACAGCACCTTGCAGCACAACCAAGGGAAAAACAAATTAAAGGCAGAGACTTTGAAGTGCTGTGGGCCAAGGTTTTAACACCCAAACGTGTCTCACCACAGCTCCACACTCTCTACTCATCCCCCAAACAGGAGAGGCAAAGCAAATAGCAGGATTGAGAAAATTATTCAGGCAAGGTGGGATGGTGGGAATGAAAGGATGAACCAGAGCAAAGAGAGGAAAGGCATTATTTAAAAAATACCCAAAACATCCAAATGGCGTGAATGAATCTCAGTGTAGTAAAACTGAAAGGAAAGGTGGTGGCCATACAGGTTTTGGGACATCTGTCAGCTGCTAAAGAGTAAAAATGAGAAGTATGGAATCACCAACAACCCCTAAACCCCAAAATCTCCGTGGATGGAGAAGAGGGTCGTTTTGGAGGCCGCTGGATATATTGCAATTACACCAGCTGAGGAAATGACCCACAGCATTTTGATTTGAACATCTGAGGTTTGTGAAAACATCACTGGGGGAGACCTGTGACTTTCAGATGTGAAATGCCTGAACCACCAGTGAAAAAGGGGGCAGGGCAAAGTCTCTGCAGCAGCAGCAGGTACCTACAGGAGCTCTTCCAGCTCGCAGTGAGTTCTAGCCTGACCTGCAGGGAAGGAAGATGCTCCCACACATGCCCAGGATATTTCAGCTCCGTGGTTGCAGCAATTTTTTTTTTTTTTTTTAACGAGAACCATGGGCGGCAGAGACTGAGACTGAGGCTCAGCTTTGGGAATGTCATGTGGAACATGCATTCCTTCACACCACTAACAGCTGAAGGGCTACATCCTGAACCTGCTGGATGCTGAAAATCCAGCCTGGAGTGACAGGACTGTGCCAGTGTCACCCTCCTGCACTTGGTGTCAGGATGCAGTCACCCCTCTCCCAGCCGTGGGGAGCTGGGTCTTCCCAATCTTCATTCCCATAAACATCAGGGATGGTTCTGCGCAGCCTCTGCCACATGGGATGGCAGGATTTCAGCTGGCTGCTCTGCCAGTTCTCACTCCCCAGGAATAAACGCAGGCTGCCCACGTCTCTGATTGTTCTTACATTTCCCCAGCACCACCGAATTCCCACGCCGGGGTCAGGCCTGTGGCATTTCCCCTCTGCTTTGGATGTTGTCCATCCAGGCTCCCTGTGAGGACCCTCTGCCTGCCAGGTTGGGAGCAAACCCGGCTTCAAGAGCCTTGCAGCCAAAAAGAGCCACTGGAGCACGTCCCTTTCCACCCATAGTGGGTGGACCTGGGAAGTTCCTCTGCAGGCACATTTGGGCAATTTTTCCCTCCCCCCTCAACAAAACAGCAGCTCCTGCCGAAATCCGAGAGACGAAGAAAACCTCCCCTGTCTGTGCTGGAGAGGGGGATATCACCAAGTCCTTTAGCAAGGAAAAATCAGAATTACAGCAAAAACTTAGCGTTCTCCTTCAGATTACATCTCTTGAGCTGCCACAAATAAAGGCTGTGCCTAAGCCAAGCTGCTGTTACCAGACAAAGTTTCCTTCCCAGTTTGGGATGAGCCTTCAATATAGTTTTTCCTCAGTGTTTCACAGCTTTTCGTTTTGCCCATGGACAACTTACCTGGCTCGCTTCCTGCTGTGTTTGGGTGTGTATCCCTGGGGAAATTTAGCCAGAAGATCATCAAGCAAGAGATTCTATCATGTGAATCAGCAGAGATGAGTGGGAAAACACAAAGATCACATAAAAATGGAGCCTGTGGAGTCATTCAGCCACCCCTGTGCACAGATTTCAGCCTCTGTGGCCTCCGGACAATGTATTCAGACTCAGCCCTGGGGCCCAGGTGTCTGCACCCACACTTTGGTGACCAGGCTGGCCCAAGTCACACCTCTTGGAAAAACTGAGAGGTTTTGCCTACCATTCCCACTCCTGAATGCTGAGACCTGCTGAAGGCCCACCCAGGGCAGCTCTGGAAGAGGAAAATGGCAGGACCTGGGGAAGGTCCACCTGGGGGAGGAGCTCTGTGATGAGACAGCTCTGGAACATTTTCTGTGGCCTGGCAAAATAAAACAACCAATGGAACCCTCAAAGATCTTCCACAAAAGTTTCTCTCAGCAGCTCCAGGGAGCTGAGTGCCAGCACTCTGAGAAGCTGCCCAGAAGCTGGAGATCGGATTAAACAGCTAAAACACTTCTGCTAATCACCCATCAGCTTCTGAGCCACTTTAGCAGAAGTGAGAAAGCAGAAGTTAAAGAAAAGGGATGGGTATACCCTTGTTTTGAAGGTGGTGGCCATGTCTGTGTTATTCTAACCTGACCTTCTTGGCCAGCAGTTTCTCAGTGTGCAAGTGTCAATTTACCTCCACAGCAAAAATGGAAATATCAGAGGGCTCATCCCTGTTTTATTCTGCTGTTTTATCAGGGTTACAGATGGCCTTTCGTTCAAGGAAAATATTTTTTCCTGCTGTCTTTTCCTACTAGAAAATTAAGACCTCAGATATTCCACAATACCTGGAGAGCTGGTCAGGTATTATTACAAGCTGCTTAAATGCTGAACAATTCAAGATAAAGTTGTTCTCCTGGCCAAATCCTCTATTTTTTTTTCAATTTTTCTTAATTTTTTTCTTTTAATTAAAAAAAAAAAATTAGAACCTTAACTGCAGCTTATAATGAACACTTAGAATAATAACAGTTCCAGGGGAAGAACGAACATTCTATTCATCCCTAAAAAATCTATGAGCAAAAGTCGATATGAAAATAACAGTGATGTGTTTAAAACAGGATTTCTACTCTACTTTTAAATCTTCTTAGGTTTTGGTGCAGATCAAAGTAAGAGAAGGAAAAGATATGTGCAAGAAAATTAGAAACCCTTCTTGGGTCAAAAGTGCATCTCCGTGGGCAAAGGCAACAGGGGACAGATTCACTGAGAGGCGAGTTCAGAGCCAAGTGAACAGAACAGTTTTGACATGAAGAGATGCAGGGCTTATCTTGAAGTAGGACACAGACCTGAAGGTGAGCATGGAGAAGTCTTCTGGAAGGATTTATTGCTCACATATTCCCTCAAATCCTTTCCAGCATGAAAACTTCAAAATGGGGCTCAGCAGTTTGTCTGCAAAGAGGGTCTTGGGACAATTAATCAGAATTTATTTCTTTCTTTCAATGGAATAAATCAGTTTGTGCTGCCCCACTCTGTGGGTGTACTCTCCTTCCAAACTAGGACTTTCCACTTAGCTTGAAATTCCTTCTTCCCAAATAATCTGAGCTGAACTAATCTCATTGCAGTTTGGAGGAGGAATTGAATGAGAATGCAGTGGAAAAAGGACAGAAAGAGAAGTGAAATAATTTATGGAATCATAGCCCCTCCAGGGCTTTTGCACTTAGGATTGGCTTTGCTGAACGTTGTGTTCCGGAAAAAGTAAAGCAAATAATGAGTAAAAACAAATTCATTCTTCATGGAAATCCAACTCCATGGTTCTCCACCCCATCCCACCCCTCGCCACCACAGCCTCAGGAGATCTACCATGAAAAAGAACCAAAGTTTTGCTCCTGGGGAAGATCAAGGGAAGATGTTACGCCTCTTGCTCAGTGATGATGAGGCTGGACCTGGAAAACAGGGTCTTCACCCTGGAAAACAGGGTCTTCCCCCTCTCACCACTTCAAGAAGGCGGCAAAGGAATCAAACAGGTCCCATGGAGGGCTTGGAAGATGGTTAGGGATGAGGAAGGATGTCCTGCAAAGAGAATCTGGGGAGCTGGATCCCCCCTAGTTTATCCAGCGCAGGAGGGACACATTAAGGAGCTTTTTTGCCTGTTGTCCCCCGTGTTCCCATGTTCAAAGAATGTCCAGCCCTGCAAATCCTGCTCTCCCACTCCCAGTGCCGTCTCTACCTCCTTCCTTCACACATTGTTCACAAAGACCGGTGTGGCCCTTCCTCCAGCTCCACTCAGGCACACCCCAATCCCACAGCTGGACTTTTTCTCAGGACCAGCTTCCAGGTCCTTGCACTCCTACTCTCCCTACTTCAAGCCACGGCTGAGTCATGACTACAAAGTCACCACCAAGCATGGGAGATACAGATTAAATACCCGTGGTGTGGGCAAACCGCAAAGGGAATTTAGCAATTGTGAGTCAAGGAGATGGAATTCAATATACCAGGTTTCATTAAAAAAAAAAAAAAAGTCTAAGCCTAATTGCAACATATTTTAAATTTATGAAAATGTTAAAAAATGCATGAAATCATTTTAGCCCTTATTAGAGGAATATATTTATGTCCCTTTATTTGAACTTCCCCCTTATCAGGAGATACTTCCCAGCCTTTGAAGACAGTTGAACTTTCCTTAGTTATTTGACTAGTCAGAGGAGTTATTCAAACATTCTCTACCCTGAATTTGAAATAAAAAGAAGGGAATAATTATAATCAACCATTTGCTTGCATTTGTTGGGCTGAGTTGTGCCTGCAGTTGGCTTTTCCTCTTCATCCCCCTCTCAACTCAGCTTAAAGCAAAAGAAGAACTGGGGATGGAAGTGCTAGAGGTTCACCAGCCCAACCCATCAATATCTGACTAGTGTGGGCACTGTGTCCCCTGTTCTCTGGAGAAGAGGACCTGGAAGGATGATGAGTTACAGGGGGAGAGGAGCACCCACGGAAGTCTTTGCATCACTCAATCCCTGTCTAACAGCCAGATCTTTCTCCACATCTTATCACCAGGGGCTTCAATTTGTAAAAGAAAGGGACAGGGTGACTGCTCTTGAGCTAAACCAAGAAGAAGCGCGATTAACATCCCTCTTAGCTTTAATTATTTGGGACAACTGAAAAAAAAATGCTTTTGAGGAAGTGGCAGATTTACCACCAGCATATGAAAACCTGATGCAAGCCTGCTTATGGATTCCTATAAATCCTTTGGGCTGCAGGCCTGGAAGGTGTAGGAAGACTGTGCCAGCACGTGCGCGCGTGCATGCGAGACAGGCAGGGACGGGCAGGGCCATGCACAGCCGAATCCACACGTCCCCCTGGGCTTGCTGCTCCAACAAAGCCCTTGGGCAGCTTCCCTAAGCCTCTGGAGCACCCTCCATCCTTTGTGGGGATGAGGCCAACCTCCTCCTCCTCCCGGGAAGAGCGCCCCGGCCCCGCGCGTGCAAGGGAACATGCCTCCACTTACTATTGCAAGCCTTCCTATTGCACAGCCGTCCTTCCTCCAGGACTCCCTCGCAGGCCAGGCCCTCGTTGGGAAGGGGCTTGCAGGAGCGCATGCGGGTCTGCAGGCCGCCCCCGCAGTCCTTGGTGCAGTCGCCCCAAGCCGACCACGAGTTCCAACCACCTGGGCGAAATCCAGAAAAGCCCCGTCAGCCTCAGTGAGAGCCCAGCACGCAGGGAGCTGAGGCAGCACTGTGTACCAGCTGCCAGGACCTGAAACTGGGGTGCCTTTAAAAGTGGTGGGACTGGACACTGCAGGGTAGCCCAGAAAGTCAGGAAGGGGGAGGGAGAAGCGTTGCCTGCCTTTACATTGACTTCTCTTCAGTTATTCCCGTTTCCAGAGTTTAAGAAGTGTTTGGATAACACCCTCAGGCACATGGTGGGGTTTTTGTCCTGTGCAGAGCCAGGAGTTGGACTTCAGTTATCCTTGGGGGTCCCTTCTGCCTCAGGATACTCTGTGATTCCAGCTAGTCCTGCTCTTCCTGTGCTTCCTGTGGCAAAGAGCTCCCCTCTGAAAAGATCCCCTACCCATTTTGTGTCCTGTTGGCTTCTAACCCCAGAAGACACAAGGAGAAACCACTTTCAAGGTACAAATCCATCACCAGTGAGGTCGTGTCTCGTCCTTCTGCCGCCACACAAACATGTGATGTGAAGAGAGCAGAGCAGGGACAAGGGTTCTACCACTCGTGTTTCCCCAGAAAAGACATTTCTTGTCCCCACACTGCAGACCCCACCAGCCATGGAGAGGCACCACTCTCAAGGACAGCTTTGGTGGGGGAATAACATGGGAATAGCATTTTCCTCCAGCACCCTTTGTAGAGCCCACAGGGAGCAACCTGTGAGCACCATAAGATGAAGGTGCATTTTTGGCTCCTCTCCCCAGCCATGCTCAGAGCTGGTGTCAGCAACACTCAGCTTTCCCCATTGTACCACAGTCTACAGCCCTGAAAACTGATGGATCCACCTGGCTGCAGGGATGATCCTGCTACTTAAGAAGGGAAATTCTGAGCCTCTGCAGCCTTCTCCCTGTGTCTTTCCAGCCTCCTGCCGGGAACAACTGGCCCTGGTGGAACGTCCGTAAATGCTGATGGCAGGATGGACTGTGAAGACCATCTGAATCTGGCTCGCCTCCCACAGTCCAAATGCCTGCGGGGAGCCCAGCAAGGCTGAGTTTTGGGTTGTAAAAGGCAGCAGGGGATTATCCAGTCCTCTCTGGTGATGGATAAGCTGTCACATCCCTCAGCGGTCAGTTCGCTCCCCATCGGCCGCATGCAGCAAGCTAAAATCAGCTGAAATAAGCCTTGGCTTGACTGTTCTGCTCCATCGTTTGTCCACCTCATGGGGAGGAGCAGAGGTGGCCCTTCAGCCCAGCTTTCACATGGCTCCTTTTCCTGCTGTGAATTCTCTCATTACCCACAGCTACCCTTGGAGATGTTTCAGGTCCAGGGAATTCAGCTTTGTGCTGCGCTCAGGCGCAGATAAGGATAACGAGCTAAAGATGCAGGGATTTTTTTGAAGGCAGAAAACACTGGGAAAATTCTTGGTTTTTAAAATAAAAATGAAATAAACCCCCTTTTTTTCCTCTCCCTTGCTAACAGTCAGAGAATTCAGAGATGCGGATGATCCACTTCAGCTGACTCAGCCTCCCTGAATTGCTATTTATGAGGAAATCGTGGCTCTGAGCTCTGGGCTCTGCTGGTCCCTACATGCCCTAGACAGGACACCAGCCCTGTCTGGAAAAACGAGCCCAACTAGGTGCCAGATCAGAATTCAGGGACATTATCAGCACCCCCTTGCACAGGCATGAGCAAATACTCGTCCACCTCCACAGCAAAAACCCACGAGTTCATACTCTGCTACCTCCAGCCTGGCTGTGTTTTAACTTTTCCCTCCAAGACAGAGAGAAAATAAACACAGACTCAGCAACATTCCCACTGCTGATGGCCATGGAAGCTGCTCAGATACTTAATCATGAGAATAATAACATGGAAAAGCGGAGCAGGATGGAAGCAGAGGGCAGTGAACCCGCCAGCAAGGTGCCCAGATCCTGGCAGCAGCGTGGAAGACAGAGTTGTTACTGGCACACAACAAATATTTGACCTTGAAGAAGGCTGTCTTTCCCTCAAAAGTCACTTTCTGTGCTGGTCAGTTTTCTAAACAGCATAGGAACACAGGCTTTTCTTCCATTTCCTGATGGGAGACAGATTGTATTTCATGTGTGAGAGAAACCATCAGCATAATGGGAGGTATCCCAATGCCTGGCTCGAGCTGATCAATAGGATATCTGTAACCAGACACGTTCAGGAGTTAATCAACTCCTGGCTTGCCCTTTTCAGGATGTCTTTCTTTAGTCTCACTCCCTTGTAGATTAGGAGTGAGGCTGGGGAAGGGAGGAAGCAGCTCCACACAAGCCTTGGCTTGGATTGTGATTTATTTGGGATGCTTTTTGTTGAGACAAAATGCATAATTGCTCCAGTGTGTTTAGAATTTATTTTATATTATGTTTGTAAGCAAAATATGGACCCAGAGTCATTGGCTGTCGTGGTGTCCCCAGTTTGATGATGGATTATTCAAATAGTTCTGCGTTTTGGGCTATGACCTATCATGGCACTGATCCCCTAAAATGTACATAGAAATAGGTGCTGCCTGGTCTCACTACAGGAAAGAGTAAGGGAAAAATGAAGGTGCCAGTGTTTGATTTCTTAAATCATAGAATCACAAAATCATAGAATGGCTTGGGCTGGAAGGGACCTTAGAGATCACCTTGTTCCAGCCCCCTGCCATGGGCAGGGACACCTTCCACTAGACTGGACTGCTCCAAGCCCTGTCCAACCTGGCCTTGAACACTTTCAGTGATGAGGCAGCCACAGCTTCTCTGGGCAGCCTGTGCCAGGGCCTCACCAGCCTCACAGGGGAGAATTTCTCCCTAATATCTGACCTAAACCTGCTGTCTTTCAGTTTGAAGCCGTTCTCCCTTGACCTGTCACTCCAGGCCATTGTAAATAGTCCCTCTCAATCTTTCTTGTGGGCTCCCTTCAAGTACTGGAAGGCTGCAATTAGGTCACCCCACACCTTCTCTTCTCCAGGCTGAACAATCCCAGTTCTCTCAGACTTTCCTCACAGCAGAGCTGCTCCATCCCTCTGATCATCCTGGTGCCTCCTCTGGACTCCTCCAACAGCTCCACATCCTTCCTGTGCTGGGCCCCAGTGCTGGAGGCAGCTCTGCAGGTGGGGCCTCACCTGAGCAGAGCAGAGGGGGTGACTCTTACTCTGCTTATCCTCAGCAATGGGAGAGACAGTCAAAATAAGATAAAAACTGTCATGATCTCAAATCCTTAACTGGAATGAGATCAGTTTATGAGGTTGAGCACAGATAATTTCCCTCCTCTCCTTATTCCTCAGTTTCCATCCCATCTGTGAGTACTAAAGAGGAGCTAGAGAAGTACCAGGGCACTGAGTAAATCAAACCAGGCATTTACAACCAAGACAGAGGTATTCCCCACTTTATGGAGCAGTCCTTTTTTATCATCAGGTTGTACCATGGTCCTGACAAATTAAATGCTGCATGTTATTTATCTTGTTTATTGACTGTCAGATAAACCTTTTGAAATCCCCCTTCTTTTCCTGGGTCTAGTCCTTCAGTGCTTCAAGTGATTTGTCTTTTTTAGTGGAGCTGTAAACAAGTGGTTAAGGGTCTATTATATGAAGTTATTCTCATCTGACCTTTCAGAGGGAAAAATGCTCTGCCACGAGGAAAACGTGGGGTTCCTGTGCCCACTGCTGCATCTGGCTTCTGGAAAGGAGCGGCTGAGGGAGCTGGGGGGACTCAGCCTGGAGAAAAGGAGGTTGAAGGGAGACCTTATCTCTCTCTGCAACTCCCTGACAGGAGCTTGTAGTGAGGTGGGTGTCAGTCTCTTCTCCCAGGTAACAAGTGACGGGATGAAATGGCCTCAAGATGCGCCAGGGGGAGTTTTAGATTATATGTTATGAAAAATTTCTTCATGGAGAGGTTTGTTAAGCTTTGGAACAGGCTGCCCAAGGAAGAGGTGGAGTCGCCATCCCTGTGAGTGTTGAAACAAGGTGTGGATGTGGCACTTGAGGACACGGTGGTGAACATGGTGGGGGTGCTACATTGGCAGTTGGGCCTGGTGACCTCAGAGGTGCTTTCCAACCTTAATGATTCCATGATTCTATGAAAAGAATGATCTACAATGGCTGTGGAACAGTCTGCAATGGCTGTGGAACGATCTACGATGGCTGCGGTGTCACACAGGTGCCTTTAGCCCAGTGCAGAAGCTGCAGGAGAGACGCAAGTGTGATGTGGTCCCTGCACAGGCTGCACAGCTGCCCCATCCCCCAGTTCATCACTCAGTCTCTGCTTGTTGAGCTGACACAGCTCCCATAAGCTCCCCATCTTCCAGAAAATGTTCATCCCCACTTGCCCACCACACTGTCCTTTGCTCTGCCCCTTATTCCATTTCGAGCATGAGCCTGGATATTTTTTGGCGCTGGGAACCGAGGAATGCACATGAAATGCAGTGCAGACTCGCTCTGCATTTAATGGGACCCTTCACAGACAGTGCCTGGTACCCCTGGAGTCCCGTTCCATGAGCTCTCAGCAAACTGCTGCTCCTGCTGATCGATGCGGGTTGAGTTGCCATCTGTCCTTAATCCACAAATAATGAGACTGCTGCAACTGCTCTACAAAGGATTTTGCTTTTCAAAGGCACTGACTCCTCTGAAGGTCACACACCCAACCTGTTCCCACTTTTCTCAGCTCCGGCCCCGTAGAACCACAGAGTTCCCTCACTTTGCCCTTTATTCCACTAAACTGGAGGAGCTGTGGCTCACACCTCCGGCTCCAGAGGTTCCCATCACAACCAGCAGCTGTCACCTTGATTGCACAGCCAGGTTTAACTTATTTTATTTTTGGAGGACAGCCCAAGATCCTAGAATGTGTTTTAGCAAAAGTGGTTGTTGCATCTGAGGCTCGTGGCTGGTTGAGCGCCCGTCATTCAGGGAGGCCTTTAATCCAGTTTCTCAAGAGTTTTTTGATCCTTCTCAGTCAGTTCTTATCATGATCATGGACTAAAACAAATTACTTTTCATGCAAGGCTGACCCAATGCATTCTAATTCTCCGGTTAAACGGAGAAAATTCCAAGATGGTTTACATCAACCAGCAAGCTCATATTTGGCATTTCTCGTTCTGAATCTTAAGCAGAAATGCCAAAAGAATGGGTCTTTCCTACGGCAGATTAACTTAGAGGACTCCACTTAGACACCTCATCCAAACACCCTTGATCTTTGGGAAGATTTGCATCCCGATCCAGAGTTTATCTTTGCATCTGACAGCTGCAATGTGTCTCAGATGCCAGTCAGTCAATCATGCCTTATGATTTAACAGCAATCCCTTAAATTAGATGGCAGTGACAGCAGCAAAAACTAGGGAATCAACACGAGAAATCAATAGAGCACAGCAAAAGGGGCTTTGCTGACACTCCACATCCACGTCTGATTTTGCTTTTTTGGATTTAGCCTCTCACTGACCCCAGCTGAAGACACGTCTTGTTGGCAGCTGTCTCCAACTCGGCAGGTCAGGGCATCTTGTGTCTGAAAAACACGTCCCAATTGCAAAAAACTCTCCACAGCTCTGTGTGCTACCAGTGGGAATATTTGTAGTGGAATTTATGTCACAGTTTCTGAATCATCTCAATTAGCAAATGAGTGGAAAAAATGTCATTTCTTATGCAAAGAGGGGGAAGGATACTGAAGGGAGATCGAGAGTGAGATTATCTTATACCATCTGAATCCTGGATTTGTTATACAATGGGGTAAGTGAGGGAGCTGCTCCTTTATCTCTCCTTTCTACTGTGCTGGAAAAGAGCAAGTCCAAAAGGGGCTGTTTTGAAGACATCCTTCTATTACACCAACTAGTGATCGTTCCCTGGAAATTCGCACATTCAGTTTGTTCCTTCTTCGGAAAAAAAGGAGAGAAATCTTGCAGGAGGATGTCTCCTCCTCATGTCCCATGTGATGAAAGTCAACAGCAGCACAAGTGAGTTGCTCCCGTGGTTCCTCCTCTGCCCTTTCCAATATAAATCCAGTGTAACACTTTGCTATTTCGCAGATTGTGCACATTAATAGCAAAAATGATGCCCCGAGCTCCCTAAAAAGCAAAATCATTCCTTGCAAGGACTTGCAGTGATAGGACAAGGGAGTTTGGTTTTAAACTGAAAGAGGGTACACTTAGATTAGATTACAGGAAGGAATTCCTTACTGTGAGAGTGGTGAGGCCCTGGCACAGGTTGCCCAGAGAAGCTGTGGCTGCCCCATCCCTGGAAGTGTCCAAGGCCGGGTTGGATGGCACTTGGAGCAACCTGGGATAGTGGAAGGTGTCCCTGAACAAGAAAGGAGGGTTGGAACAAGGTGATCTTTAAGATCCCTTGCAAACCAAACCATTCCATGGTTGTTTGACTCTCCTCCATGGAAAGGAAATGGGTGAGTGGAGAAAAATTATAAACATGCATTAAAAGTCCATGAGCGGCCAGGGCGAGGTAGCGAGGGACTGGCTGTTCCTTGAATTTTCCGGTGCTGGAACTGAGGGGTGTCGAATGAAACTGGCAGGAGGCAGGTGCAAAACCAGCAAAGGACATAATTTACAGACATAGAGCAGTGGAGCTTTCACAGCAGGAAAAGGCACCAAAGTTTCCATGAATATAAAACATAACTGGGGAAAGGCATGGAAGAAAAACCCATAAATGGTAATAGATACAAACCCAGCATCTCTTGTTCAGAAGTTCCCTGGGCTTCAAGCTGCTGAGTTATACAAAGTCGGAAAGGACCTTCAGGATCATCGAGTCCAACCTCTGACCTTGTTGACCGAACCACAGCACTCAGTGCTGTGTCCAGTCATTTCTTGAACACTTCCAGGGATGGTGAATCCACCACCACCCTGGGCAGCCCATTCCAATGTCTGACAACCTTTTCAGTGAAGAAATTCTTCCTGATGTCCAACATGAATCTCTCCTGGCACATTCTCTTTTCCTGTTGGTGGTTGCCTGGGAGAAGATGTTGAGCCCCACCTGGCCACAACCTCCTTTCAGGCTGTCTAGATGTTGTATGTTTGTCTTGTTCCTCTATTTTCCCTTGGTACCCACTGCTGATGAAAGGATATTGGGCCAAAAAAACCCTGATCTGGCCAACAAGACAGTTCCCGGTTTCCCAGTTGCTTGTCCTCTTCCTTCCTTAACACCATGACTCTCCTTCATGGAGATGTGGTCAGGGCACAGCCAGCTCGAGGTCAAGCCAGTATTTCCCACCACCCAAATTTCCAAAATCTGCTCAGGTCACTCACTTCTGGGCACCCAAATAAATGGCCATGATTTTCAAAGCTCCTGAGTGGCCAAAGCTGCCACTGATTCCCACAGCATTCACAAGTCCCGCAAATGAAGGTAACGAGGTCAAATTTGTACAAACATTTAGGACCAGCTTCAATCTCCCTCTGCTCTACAAATCACTTAAAGAAGATGGAAATGAGGCCAGTGTGCAGCTTTCAAGGAAACCCAGCATAAAGCTGTGCTTATTTACATGAATCCCTGTAAATGAAACACTAGGGATAAAGAGAGATTATTTATGTGGAAATGGTGGGGGAGGTGGGCAGGGAAATGAGAAAGGGAATGTTTAGTCTGGAATGGGAGATCAAATAAAACCGTGGAAGAATCTTCCCATAAGAAAGCCACAGAGGCCTAATCACTTAACTCGTTTCGAAGCAGAGCAGGCAAAATATCAGAGAACAGACTCATGAAGAGAAATCCAGCCTGCACCACCGGGGAGGAATGAAATGCTTCCCCGCCCTGAACCTCTCTGAAGTTGCATAAATCACACCAAGGCTGGGTTCACGCACTGTTTGCTTCTTCACGTTGCTGCAGACCCCAGGGCAAAGCACAGAGGAGACACATTAGCACAGCCACATGCTAATGTCCCATTCAAATCTAACTGTGCAGCCCAAGATGACTGAAACCTTCCCTGATACCAGGGTCACCATCTGTTTTCATAAAAGGAAATCAAAGGACAGCATTTGTGAAATTTCCTTTCATGTCTTTAAAAGATCTGTTGGGGACGTGGTTAAGTGGAGGCCTTGGCTGTGCTGGGTTAATGGCTGGACTCGATGATCTTAGAGGGTTTTTCCAACTTCGACGATTCAATGACTCTCTGTTCCATCTTTCCTGGCTTGAAGGGCCTTGGCTTTCACCCATAAAACACTCACAGAACACTGCATAAACCCATAAATGCCATGAAATGTTGTAACACCCAGAAGTCTGCAAGCCCGTGCAATTCCATCTTGTTTCCTGGACAGCATTTCCACCTGAAGGATTCCTATGGTCCCCAAGACTGTAGTTTCTCACTCCTCCATGAGCTAAGACATGTTTCTCATCACAAGAGCACTGCAAGGCAGGGCTGTGCCATTATTGCTTCCGTGAGATGAACTGCAGAGGTGTTGTAAAGCTAGAAGTCCTGCCCATCGTATCTTTACAACACTGAGAGAAGTCAAACTCTCTTCAGGTGAACACCTTCCAGGAAGACAGAGAAAAAATCACGCATGGGGACAACCCAGGAGCCAAGTGTCCCCCTCTCAATGCAGTTTTGATGAGGACACCACACAATTTGTGTCTCCCAGCACTCCTGGCTTCACTAACTACTCCCAAGACAGGGCCAGAAAATCAAAACTCCAGCCCAGCGCTGAGGCAGCACCTTGGCACTATTAAACCAAATATTTGATGATGATGGGCATGTGCCTATGTTTTGATAGGCACAGCCAAACCCTCTTCATACAGAGATGTCAGTGATGTGGATTTTGCCAGGGAGGGGAACGGAGGCGGCTGAAAACCTCATGGAAGTGTTTTTTGTGGGGTCACCTCTGAGGAAAGCTGGGGAACAAGCAGGCTGTCAGCAGGCATTTCTCCCATCGGTGTCCTCCCCTTCTCTGAGCCGTGGGATACACTCACCCTGCACGGAGAGATGCTAATCCAGGCTGCCTCGCTGGGCAGAGACTGCCGCTCCCAGCCCTGCCCTTGACACGTTGTTGGTGTTTTCTGTCACAGAAGGGAGCAGGTTCCAGGCTTGTCTCTGTGTCTCTGCCTCTTTTCAAGTCCCCTCGTTAAGAAGGGGGCAGGCAGAATGACTGGCTCGTGTAACACTTGGGTGAGGTGAGGGAAAAACTGGGGGAAGTTAAGCCACAGAATCGTAGAATGGTTTGGTTTGGAAGGGACCTTAAAGTTCGTTGAGTTCCAACCCTCCTGCTGTGGGCAGGGACACCTCCCACTACACCAGGCCAAGGCAAGCTTCAGTAAAATTTTCAGGATTTCAACTTAATCTGGTATTTTCCATTGCACAGGTAATGAATGCCTTTAAATATTTCCTTTTTTAGCACCTCTGGCGATAGGACATCTAGAAGGGAAATTCCTTCCCAGCGCAGTGGGGTTTGGGATCATAAAATCATAGATTCATTGCATGGTTTGTGTTGGAAGGGACCTTAAAGATCATCCTGCTATGGCCAGGGACACTTTCCACTATCCCAGGTTGCTCAGAGCCTCATCCAACCTGGATTTGAATGCTTCCAGGGATGGGACAGCCACGGCTTCTCTGGGCATCCTGTACCAGGGCCTCACCACTCTCTGAGTATAGAATATCATCCTAAATTCCCTGATTTCTTCAGTTCAAGGAGAAGGCAGAGATACCATTGGAGGCACCCAAATGAAAAGCTGCTTTCAGGTTGCTTAATGACAGTTTTAGGAGGCAGCAGCTGCAGTTCTGCATCTGGGATAATCATCACGTGGTACCCAACATGCCTTGGCATCAAGGGCAAGAAATCAATACTATCAACCTTTACCAGCATTATAATGACGAGGTTAATATTGATCTTTTGACATTAAGGTGTGGTATGTGAGTCCTTAGCATCATTGCTGGGAATCTGAAGCTGCAGCGCTGTAAAACAGACTGCAGGCACAGCAATTTGCTCACAGATCCCTCAGAGACCCTGGATTAGAACGAACAAAGCAATTCTCAGCCTAATTTGTAATCGACCGTTCCCAAAGTCGTCGCCTTTTCTATCAGTGGCGGGAGGGGATTATTCACACGTGTTTGTTATGCCCCTTCAAAGTTCCAGAGTGGCACAAGGAAATGCCAAATGGAATTCGTGTGGTCCTACAGGCAGCAGAATTGTGGTCTCAGCCTGTGCTTTTAGCTCGAAAACTAAATAGGAGTTAAACTCTTGTCCTTTATAATCTCTTGATGTAGAACAGATGTTACCTTGCTACAGGTGAGGCCTCCCTCTCCTGAGGTGGTGATTTCTTCTGTAATCACCACTAAAAGAAAACCTTTCCACTAATGAAAGCATCTCCAGGAGTATTTCTCAACCCTAAGTCTGCTGATCCAGTCCCTCATACCCATAATCTTCAGCCCTGAGAGATCAAGGTCTTAAAGGCTTAAACCCCTTCATTCCTAGAGACAAATCTGACGTGAAATTCCCTTGGTCTGAGGTCCTGCTTAAGAAAAGAAAGGCAGAGAATCGAGCGATTAAATCATCACAGATGAGGAGATGCCATGAAGGCTCAGCATTTACCCACGAATTTGCAAATGACTTTTCCTGTTGTTCCTATTTGCCATTTATATTCCAGCAGTGTTAAGAGGCCTTGAGTAAGATGAGACTCGTTCTGGGATTGGCACTCCATGGGCAAAACAGTCACAGACAGTCCTTGATCCTGAGAGGCTGCATTAGGCTGTGCCTAATTACTGCTGTGATTGGAGCTGCAGAGCGAGGGAGGTGTGTGTGGAGAGGGGAGAGAAGAGTGGGTTTATTAACAGAGAGACAGAGATTCAGACCACTTTACAAATTATTGACCCTACTTAATTGCTAATCATCATGTGCATTAGCTATTTCTTTTCTGTGAGGGGAGGCAGACAAACGTCCCTGAGCTACAAGATTGTCTGAACAAATAGGCGGGTTCTGGGAGGACCAAGGGTGGTGTTTTCCTCCCAGCACATTCCCCACATTGACTGGAAATTAATCCATGTGAAAATAGAGGATGGAGACGGATGGTGGAAGATTTCCCTGCCTCCTTTTTCCCTTTTGTCACCTTTGGTGCTCAGAGGAGTCAGGAGTGGCTGGGTTATCCTGGATTGCCAGGACTATTCAGGATGGAGAGCCAGTGCACGAGGTGACTCCCTTTCCCAAAACACTCCATGAAAAGAGGAACATGGCTAAATCCCTCTTGGATAACCTCATTGCAGCCTTCCAGTAATTAGAGAACTTTTAAAAAGGAGGGAGAGTGAATTCTTACATGGACAGATAATGATAGGAGAAGCAGAAGTGGTTTTAAAGTAACAGAGGAGAGATTTAGATGCGATATTAAGAAGAAACTTTTCACTCAGAGTGTGGTGAGACACTGGCAAAGGTTGTCCAGAGAAGCTGTGGCTGTCCCATCCCTGGAAGTGTCCAAGGCCAAGCTGGACGGGGCTTGGAGCAACCTGGGATAGTGGAAGGCTCTGTCCCATGGAAAAGGGGTGGAACTGGGTGATTTTTAAGGTCTCTTCCAACCCAAACCATTTCGTGATTCTATGAATGCAAACTCCCCTGGAGACACCGACTGCTGGTCCGGAAATTCTCACTTCACACAAGGCAAAAAACCTCTCATTATTATATCTACTAATTACCAGTGACTGCTGTCTGAGGAGTTGTGCCATATTTTATTTTTCTCTGGGGTCATCTGGGATGGCCCATGAAAGCCAAAAGGAGGAAGCTGGTGGAGGATGGATCTGCACTGCCTGGCTCCAGAGGATTCCCAGATGTCTCAGGTTGGATACATCTATTTTTTTTTTTTTTTTTTTTTGAGCACATCAGTATGAGCCAAGAGCAACATCTACTGGCCGAGCTGTTTAGCAGGACCAAGTGTAGATCTGGCACAATCCATGGATTTCACACAGCTGTGAGATATTTTTAGGGATTACCCAAGCACCAGGAGTGGCACCAGCTCTTCCCAGCTGTGCAAGCTGCCACCATAGCAAATATCTCAGTCCTGCACACCTGGACTTGGCTTTTATCCATCCCTGATGTGAAAATTGCTTTTCAAGCCCTCCCTGTCCTGGGTAGCACATCTTGATAGAAGGAAGTATCTGTGTATCTCCATTTCTTCTTAACAAAATGCTCCTTGCACTTCCCATTGTGGTTTCTTGGGATAAAACAGGCTGAAGGTGAGTAGCAGCCCATTTATTGCCACCAAAACCGCAAGAAACTTTCTGTGGGTGGTATTCAAGTGGTCTAACCTTATATATCAAAAATGAAGGATCCAAATTTGGATGCTGAGCCTGTTCTGGTGTCTCCTGGTGGGAGCTAAGAGCATGTGTGGACTTCAAAGTAGGGCCTCAGCATAAGAAATGGTGCTGGCAAAGCTGGATTATGAAGAAAGATTATGGGAAGGTGCTTCACCCCTCAAAACTGTCCAGATGTGTCAAATTCAATGTTGTTATCAGCCCTTGGGTTTTTTTTTTTTTTAAGAGTCCTTCTCAAAAGACAGCGTGGGAATGTGTGGGAATGAGAGCAAGAAATCAGCGAGGCTACACCCAAAAAATGTTAGCAAGAAAAAAAAGAAAATGGAGAGACTGTGAGTTGGTCTTATTAGGAAGAGTGAGTGCAAACCCCGTGAATAACAGGCATAGCTCATGTCTCCACCTCTGCAGCCTGGAGCTCTGGGTTGTTCGGGCATTGACAGGAGAACAGAGCTCAGAGGAACTCCAAATCAATTACACATAAAACACAATTTCCTCCCCTCACAAGTGCCGCTTCTGCCCTCAGAGCAGGGTTTAAAGGGGAGTAAGAGAAAAGCAGCCTGATCTGTATTCTGAGCTCACTGCAAGGTCACAGACCCTCCTGTAGAGCATTGCCAGGTGAGCAACAAACAGCCCAGGTGGTTTCAGAGGTCTGTGGTGCAGATCTGTCTGCCTGGGCACTTCATAAATAAAGGAGGAAAATAAGAACTCTGAAAATATGGACTTTATATTTGGCCATCTTGCTAGAAATACCCATTTCTCTCTGTTGATTATAGAAAGAGACCAAATGACCTCCTTAGACATCGAGGCTGTTTTTTGGCCAGAGAAATCCTTCTCTCAGGGCTGAGAGGTGGCAGAGAACCACAAGTGGTTAAAATGAGCAGGAACCACAAGGCAGAGCTGTATAAAACGGGAAGGAACAACCCTGCCTGCTGCAGGCAGGTGGTGAACTCGCTCTATCCAGGTGCCTCTCCTGCTCCTGCTGAATCACAGCCACGTCCAGCTGTCCCTTTGGCAGTCCCCTCTCAGGACAGGACCTGTAGGTGTCCCTTGCAGACCAAACTGAAACCAGGGCATCTGAGGTGTGCAGGGAGCTGTGCCCTCTGCAGAGGCAGGACCAGCAGCATCACAGGACTCTGGATGTCTGCTCAGGCTTGTGAGAAATCTCACGCAGTGACCTCAGGAGAGTCATCTTCCCTCTGCCTGATTTCCAAGGTGGGAGTGTCTCTGATAATGATGGGAAATAGGATGATGTAGGAAGGTGCTGAAACTGGGAGAGGAAAGACAAATTTTGCTTTTTGTGGCCATGATCTACGGACATAGATCCCAGCTGGAAACAGCTCTGTGGTTTTTACTAAGCCTGTTGTAGCCAAAAACCCCACCAGATCCCACAGTCACAATCCTATCCAGAAAGGGATTGCAACCAAACCCACCTCTCTGGACAGGTGTGGTACCTGCCCACGTAAAACAGGTAAAACAGATAAGGAAGGTTTTTCTTCTGCTTGATTCTGCTCCACAGATGATGGCGTGGCCGAGTCCTTGTTGGGCATTTGTAGGATCCCCTTCATGGAGAGGACAGGAAGGTTCTTACAGGGAAATGGATCACGCAGCTCCTCCAAACTGCAGCACAGACTGGGATTTGACCCAATGCCAATGAGAGTTCAACAGGACCAGGAAGATTAGGAAGATCTTTAAGGCTCATTTTACCTCTTGTTGAGGATGCCTGGCCTTATCCAACATTTTGTGGTGACTTCCATAATTTCCACCTGGTTTTGTGCACAAGTTTCTGGACATGGCTTCAGTGCAGCACTTGTGGGGGGAAAGGGAAAGGCCACGGGAAGTTTGAGTCTTCCTCCACTCTCTGCCAGAATAATCTCCTGGTTACAGCAACTGGTGCATGGAAAGTTATAATGACAAGTGCTTGGGAAAAAGGAGACCTCTTAAACCTAAGGAAAAAAGATAACTCCAGGCTACAGAAGCCCAGCGGTCTGGTTTCGGCCTGATGCCTCCTGGAAATTATCTATTTCTAGATGAAAAGTGGAATCAAAAAGCTGCATCCAGGCAGACGGGCTGGTTCTGATCCCTGGCTGAGCAGGCACACGAGGATCCACGCAGGTAATGCGTGAGCAGAGGCCAAATAAAGAACAGAACAGCAACCCAAGACAGGAGGGGCACGAGCCTGAAGGGAAAGGTTGAGCTCTGGTGTCTCCCTGAATAATACAAGACGCAAAATATTCTGTTACCAGCCTGGGGAGCAGACAATTAAAACACTACTTGAAGCAAATGTCTCCTGACTCTGGCTCAGAATTTCAATTAGGCTGGGAAGGCTTACTGCACTTAAGTGCAGGTTAGTGACATTTCAGGAAGGAGAGATTGATTGGGAGCTGGGTCACAGCTCAGCAGCGGGGATCATGTCTAGGGGCCTGTCCTTAAAAACAATGTGTGATCTCCGCGTGGCATTTTCCTTGTTTAGCTCGTTTGTGTTTCCTTTGAGAACGAACAATCCCCGTAGCCAGAGCTGTGTCCCCTCCTTTCAAACACTGACTTCTTTTCTTACTCATTTCGTTTCTCAAAGTTCTTTAAGCACCCTTAGGTGTCCAAGCAGTATTTCCTCTGGCTCTTCTCCTCCTCCTAAGGTGATTAACATTTTCTTGTGTGGAGAATCAGTTTCTTTTTTCTCACTGGTTCACCAGAAAACAGGAGAGTGTCTGCTCCTACAAACTGCAGGTACAAACAACCTCACCCTCAGCTATTCTGTCTGGAAAACAAAGTGGGAAAATGCCCTCAACCAGGTCAAAAAACAAAAAGAATTGTTGGAAGACACCAAGTGTGCACCAGGGAAAGTCCAGTAGGTGATAAACCCGGGCAGGACAATGCACCAGGTCCTTTGGTGTGGTTAGAGGTGACTGAGAGAGCTACAGCTCTTGGGAGATGTGCATGAGACAGGATTTTTTTTCCATAAAACATCCCAAAATTCATTCATTCCTCACCGTTCTCACACATCCACACACGACTGCACAGACTAATAAAAACATCACCCAAAATGAAACCCTCCCAGAAGAAAACACTCTGGTCCAGCACTTGAACTCCAGCACAGACAAAAGCCCTGCTGAGGACACACGCTGGGGAGATGGGGAGCAGAGCAAATAATCAGATAGGATTAAATTAACCAGCAGAGGTTTCGACTGGATTTTAGGGAAAATTTCTTCATTGAAAGGGTGGTCAGGCATTGGAACAGGCCGCCCAGGGAAGTGGTGAATTCACCATCTCTGGAAGTGTTCTAAAGATGTGTGGATGTGGCTCTTGGGGACATGGCTCAGCGGTGGCCTTGGCAGTGCTGGGTTAGCAGTTGGAACTGATGATCTCAGAGACTTTTCCAACTTTAATAATTTTGTGATTCTAAGATTTCTGCTACCAAAAGACTTGTAGGTAAAGGAGCCTCATTTGGACCCGTGATGGGCATACTGATGGACAAGTCAAATGTGTGCTCTGCTCAGAGGGGGTGAATTTATTCTTTAACCACCATGAATAGATTTTTTACTCTATAAATCTGCTGGATTTGCTTCTGAAACCATGGATTCTGCAGTGTCCTGCCGCAAGTGGTTCCATAGATTCATGGTGGGCAAATAATTTTCTCCTCGTACTCTCCCAGGTAAAACTGCCTTGCTTCAGTCTCTCAGGATGGCCAGCTTTGAGTTATGGACTTGGAATCGTGAAACAGAATCACAGAATCATTAAGGCTGGAAAAGACCTCTAAGATCATCGAGTCCAACTGTGGGAAATGACACAAAATTTAAAATTTTTATATAAATTCAGTCAGAAGTTTTGTTCGCCTTTGCCCAACGGGAAAGAAATTGAAGTTTCTTTTCAAAAGGTTGTTTCAGCACTTGAGGCCTTATGAGCTGAACATCTCAACAGATTGGAGGTAGCACAGGAGATACACAAAAGGTAACAACCATTAACGAATGTCAACTCCAAACACCACCCCTAGCATGGTCCGAGACCCCTGGTCTGGGAAAAGAGAGATAAGAGAACGAAGAATGAGAGCCTAATTAACATCTAAGGTGAAGGGATCGATAACCAACAGGAACCCCAACACTAAGAACTGCTCTACTTGGGACCAATGAGCATTGAACAAGTGAATTTCTCTGGGTTTTGACTGTATAAAATACGTGAAGAATCAAGTAAAGATCATCTGTGATGGAATGATTTTCTCTGCACAACCTGGGCAATGTGTGGAGGAAATTATTTCTGTTGCACATCCCGGCCAGAATAAAGTAATGCCTTAATTCTCTAACACAAAAAATAAAATGTTGTAGAAGAGTTTTTTGTTTTTCCCGAAGTTTTGATGACACAACCATTAACCCAGCACTGCCAGGTCCACCCCTAACCCATGTCCCCAAGCACTCAGAAAAGAGGTGACAGCATCTTTCCTCTCAGGAACCAGCCAGCTCTCATCCTGACTTTTCCATTATCAGGTGAGATTTGCAGGTCCTTCCCACCCTTTGTCCACACTGCACCTCTAACCCCAGACACTGCCAACCTGCACTTAGCAGACCTAGAAAAACCTTTCCTAAAAGCCAGGCTTTTCCTTTGGAAAGGGATTTGATTGTGCTGAAAGGCAAATATTTGCCAGAGAAGGTCTTGCTGGGTCCTTCAGGGATCTCTGCACGCGCAGGGCAAATTACTGGTGATCACTGCTTGGAGCACAGGAGTAAAACAGGAATTTTTTTTTTCCCCCTTCACCAAATAGTGTTTTCTTTTCCCTTGGTCAGCTCTGAGAAAGGTTTCATTATCAGAGGAAAGTCCATTTTGTGTCATCACTGATCGTTCCCCACAGAGCCATTCACGGCCCAGAGCTCCTCAGAAACCACCCCGGCCCCTTGAAAGCACCGTGGAGGTTTTTCACACGTCCCCCCAACAGATTATTCCCCTCTGCATCTGTGGAGTGAGATGAATCAACGGGGGACCCAGGAGGGTTATTTCGCCCATGAATTATTTACACCCACTGGGTAATACTTCATTTTAGACTGGCCTTGTTTTACGCTTGTAATTTTTAATTCTTATAATTCCACCTCCAGCAAGCAGAGGCTCCTGAGAGCAGTAGATTATATCTCAGCGGGCACGCTCTGGGATGCATAAATAATCTCTCCTCTGCTGACAGCACATGGGAAATGGGCTGGGCTTTCATTGACAGTTAATATCATTATTGATAGGTCAATCAGCACCAGATATACGCAGAAACTTGCAAAAGATTAGAGAACCAGATANGAACTATTTAAATGCAAATGTTGACTTTTTGCCAGGGGCTGGAGGGAAAATACTTGTCTAATGATGTCCTTCCAAAAGTACAACTGGTGCTGTTTGTAAAGGAATCGCATCGGGAGGAGTTGGGACTTTGGTTCCTTACGCTCCTAAACGCCTCTGCCCGTACTGACTTCTACCCCTTGAAGTCATTGCCAGGGAAAAAAATAACTAAAATAACCCAAATATATATATATATATATATATTTATAAAAAATATGCTTCAAGCAAAGCAATCTTTTCATGAGATTACCCTTTCCTCTGCCCAACCTTCCGAAGATGGAGGAATTGGGATCACTGCATGTTCACTCCAGTTTGAGATGTTTGGGTTTGTTTCTTTTCCTCCTCTGTCTTGGGTCTGAATTTTCAGACATTGACTATCTGGGCGACAGGGTCTGCAAGGTGACTTTTGGGCTGGAGCCCCCTTGGAAGGGGAAGAGGAGATTCAGGCTCTGAAGGTGAGTGAGAAGGGAAGGAGACCCGGAGTGAAGAACAAAGGAAAAAGATGCCTGGAGCAGGTTGATTAATTTTGTCAGGGGAAAACCACTCTTTACTGTTCTGTACCATTTTCCTCTCTTGATTCTGATTTAAAGCCAAAATTAGGCAGACCTTCCAGACTTGCTTCCAAAGCAAACAGCCCAGGGATGCCGAAAGAAGACCAAAGTTACACCAAACAGGGGCAGGGAAGAAAACCCAAAATATCCAGCTAATATTCCCGAAGAAGCACCTTCACCCACAGCCAGAGGGGAGGACTAAACACACACCCTGGGTTTAATTTTGGGCCACGTGCCCTGCTTCCCATAATCAAGTTTTGTGTAGGAGCAGGAAGGGCTCACAACAATTGGAGACAGATGTGTGGAATCCATCAGGAGTGGGCGAGGCAGTGCCTGGAGACACCAAAGTTTTCCTCAAACAGAGAATGTTGGGAAGGGGTGGGTGAGCTGTTAGACCTGTCATACCCGGGAGCTGCAGCAGGAGCTGGAAGCTGGAAAAAATCCTGGTAGGTCTGTCTGTGTGATGCTCCTCATAAGCCAGACCAAGGCTTCCCACATCTTTCCCCCTCCTTCTCCTCTCACGGCTTGGGCTCTGCAGGCTGCTGAGTTTCAGCCCGTTGTGATTTGATGTAGTTCAGTTACCAAGGAGACAACGATCTGCAAAGGGGAACCTTGGTGGCATCCGGGGGAGGAGGATCAATGCAGATCACTCCGGGCTTGAGGATGTCCCCAGGCCTAGAGCTCGGGAGCAGGGAAACAATTGCCCTGGCCCTTGTGAGATATCCTGGGCAGGCTGCAGCCTGGACGACCTCCAAAATACCATTTCAAACGAGAGCAATCTACCTCTGGGATGAGGAAGAGTCAGTCTGTCCTTAAAGCCTGCCCTTAACACCAGTTAGACCGTTTAACTGGGACACTGGAGATGAGAAATGGTCACTTTCTCTAACATCACCCTGCATCTCAATGAACCTGTTGGGGAAATAAGGATTGCCTCACTAAAGCTCCTTCATTCTGCTTAGATCAGGGCTGATTTTTTAGAGCGGGGTAGAAAAGTTTGGCAACCTCCTGCCAGTGTCCTGGCCTTCATTTCCCCTTACCCTCCATGAACCAAGGGATTGTCACCTTGGCCTGACACTTGCCCAAACTCGGATGGAGTTTAGAGGTGCAGCAGGAAGGGGAGGCTGCATTGCTTTGGAGGTCAGATGAGACACATCTCCAAAAACAAGGATTGTGAAGGATAAAAAACCCTCTTTTCTGGAGCACTGCAGCTCTGGCTGTACTTGAAGTACTTGAAGTACTGACCCAGCATCATCCCTCTCCCTCCTTTCAGTCTGGAATGCTGAGACTAGGAAAGACTCCTTCCAACTCGCATTTCCTCCCAATCCCCACCCGATGACCAAGCCACAGCCACAAAGGATGAGTGCTGAGGGACCTCACTAACTAGAGAGAGGTTGTTTAGTGAGTGTCTGCAGAACGGGGTTAAAACCCAGGAACTCAGGGAATGATCCTTCCTATAGCAGCTGGGGAGGAGGAAAAATAGAATTCAGTTCTGCACATTCTCCTTGCCTGGGGAAGGCTCCGTAGCTGAGTTGTCAGGTTTAATCTCTTCCCAACATCTATCCTGCAAATAACTCCTTTGTTCCTTTTCAAGTTCAGCAGCTCAAACTCTGGAGCAGTGACAGTCTCCAGCAAGGATTTCATGGGAGAGAGGGGAGGCTCCTCCTCTGTCAGCTTTGAGATGTTCTCTGTGTGAAGGAGGCTGTGAAAAAAGCACTCGAGATGTGGTGACCCCACAACGAGTACCTGGGTGGGAAGGAACCTTAAAGACCATCTAATTCCAGCCCCTCTGCCATGGACAAGGACACTTTCCACCAGCTCAGGTTGCTCAGAGCCCCATCCAACCTGGGGAAATTTTTTGTAATCCCAAACACCCACAAGACATGGGAATAAATCCGGATGTGGTGGCTCCCTCACTGGTTTTGGAGAACAGATTATTAGGGATGGACTGGATAAGGATTAGGGATGGGTCGAATAGCTCCTGCCCAGGTATGGAAAAGCCAATGCCAAGGTGGTTCTAATCCTTGAGTCTTGATACAGAAAATTAGAAAGGTTTGTCCCAGTGTTCCAGCACATTTCAGACTGGTCTGGGGACAGATTTGTTCAGCCAGATTTTTGCATCCACGCCCTGTCTGGGGAACAGCAGGAGCTGATTTTGGAGGGGGAAGAGGGAACATGGAAAGCTGACCTGCAGTTGCCATGACAGGAATCTGTAGGAATGATGCACATTTTCAGCTGTTATCGGTGCTGTTTCTCTGTGCATCAGTTTACAGGAACATCGCTCAGGCTGGGGACAAGTGGGAAGAATAAGTCACTCCCTGTCTAGCGAGCCCTCCAACTCACCCAGCCTGGAACACCCACAGGCCCTTCCCAGGCTACCCTGGGCTCCATCTGGATGGTGCTTCTCAGGTAGAAGTTCTAAACCATTTCCCAAATCCCCAAACAGCAGAGAATCACAGAATCCTAGCATGGTTTGGGTTGGAAGAGACCTTAATCTTGTTCCAACCCACCTTCCGCTCAACCACGTTGCTCCAAGCCCCATCCAGCCTGGCCCTGGACATTTCCAGGGATGGGGCAGCCACAGTTGCTCTGGGCAGCCTGTGCCAGGGCCTCACCACCCTCACAGGGAAGAATTTCTTCCCAATATCCAATTTAAACCTTCCCTCCTTCACCTTAAGGCCATTCCTCCTTGTCCTATTGATGCCATGATGATTTTTTTTGCTTTTTCTTTTATACCCCTTTTATACACTCTCTTATATAGCTTTTATGTATTCTTAGTGCTTTTAGCCTACATAGTTATAATTCTTTAAGTTTGATAACTTCCCTTAGACCCAATATCCCGTTAAGCCGAGAGACCAAACATTCTGTAAACCCCAGACCCCGAGGGCCTCTCCAGAACACATTCTGTAAGCAAAGACAGGCCCAGCCAGGGGGAGGGTTCCTCGCTGAGGGGTCTCGCTCGAGTCCCTCACTGGGGAATCTTTGATAGATGTGCTAATTAGCAAGGCCTGTAATTGCACACACATCACATCGTGGGGGGCCATTTTCTGGTGGGCATTTCGGGGTGCATTTCGATGTGCATTTTGGTGCACCTGAGGATCCTTAAATATCTACTGAGGTAAAACCCTTTTTCCCTCTTAACCGTGTTTGGCTCTTGATTTTTAAGACCAGGAAAAGGCGCCACTATTGATACATGCCGTTAAACAGACAAATAAATATTGTGAAACAACACCATTGGTGAGGATTAAAAATCTTCAAATGGAAGAGCTATCAAGGCCTCAGAAGATGAACAAGAGTTTCATAAGTAATGAATAATATGAATTTTTGTTCCTGAACTTCATCATTCCATGGCTAGCAGAGCAGCCACACAACACAACTGTGCTGGAAGAAGGACTATTAAGTTATTTTACCCAGCACCAAAGTGCAGCTGATTCTGATGTGGAACACTCCAGTTTCCAACTGAGAGTGGTTTTGGGAAAGCCATGCTCCAGCAGTCATTGCTCCACAACTTTCATACCCCAGGCAATCAGGATCTCCAGGCTGAGGATGCTTTTTCAACACTTCTGTGATAAGACCTCACTCAGGAGCAGGGAAAATGAAACAAAACAAACACACAAAAACCCCTTAAAAATCCAGTGGCAGCAGAGCAGCAGAGCTAAGACCTCAGCACAGAGCAGAGCAAAGAGGTTTCATCAGGGCATTTCATTGTAAGAGTTCCCTAAAAGTCTTCTTGTTAGAATATTGAAGTTGTTTCCTCACCAAAAGACGAGTTTTTCATGGAAGCATCTGGGTTTTTCTGTGTTTTTAAATGAAAGAAGGAAATGTTAGAACTCGATGTTCTGTGTGGGACATTCCTGCCTGACCCATTTTGAGGGGGAGCAGGAAGACAAGAACTGGAAATGTGTCACTGTTGGGGGAGTTAGGAGTAGATTTTTAATGGGTTTAGGAGAAATAAAAGGGCAGGAAATTTAAGACAAAACTTTTAAAGTGGGTGAAAATATCCTCCCATGTCTAATTAGGAATTAGTACAAGGTTCAAAAGGAAATGAAAGATCTGTGATGTGAATCACAGAATGAAAGTTCTGTGATGTGAATCATAGAATCATGGAATGGCTTGGGCGGAAAGGGACCTTAAAGATCATCACATTTGGGTTGGAAGGGACCTTGATTATCACCTCATTCCAACCCTCCTGCCATGGGCAGGGACACCTTCCACTGTCCCAGGCTGCTCCAAAGCCCATTCAACGTGGCCTTGGACACTTCCAGGGATGAGGCAGCCACAGCTTCTCTGGGCAACCTGTGCCAGGGCCTCACCACCCTCGCAGGGAAGAATTTCCCCTAAATATCCATCTGAGGCTCTGGAAAGAAAAGAAGCATTTCTGTTCTTGCACTTGGACTCCTGGGAATGGGTCAGTAAAAAGTCCAGCTCATGGTACACCCCAAGGCAGTGGGCAGCAGAACTCTTCCCAGGTCCACTTGCCCTCTGCAGGCTTAGAGGACACTTCCACTAGTCCTGGATGGGAGTAGGCATTTCTGGATGAGCAGGAATTGCAAGGAAAAAAGATAAAGAAAGGAAAGGGAGGAAAGCAGCCTGGGCAACAAGTGACAGGACAAGGCAAAATGGCCTCCAGTTGAACTAGGGAAGGTTCAGATTGGGTAACTGGAAAAATTTCTTCACTGAAAGAGTGGTTGAGCATTGGAACAGGCTGCCCAGGGAAGCGGCGGAGTCACCATTGCTGGGAGTGTTTAACAAATGTGTAGACCTAGCACTTCGCCATATGGTTTAGTGGGCAAGGTGGTGATCGGTTGAAGGTTGGATTTGATGATCTTGGAGTCTTTTTCAGCCTTAATAATTCAATGATTCTGTGATTCCATGAAGGAGAAAAAGACACCAAGATAGAGAAACTGAGAAAGGAAAACATTGCTTTTTCCTACTAACCTCCCTCTGAAAGCCTTAGATATTTAAATGCTTTATTCATATGGGGAAACTGAGGCACAGAGACATTAAATTTCTTGCCCAAAGGCATGCTGGGCACCCACGAGCAGAGACCAGAAGTTCCTTTACTCTGTTATGATCACAGTGAGACCAGGGAGAGGCACTTGAGGGGTATAAAATCCAATCAGCCCTGCACATGGAAGGGGTTGGACACCACACCCCATCAGCAGCAGCCTCAGAGAGGCTGCATTTGCACAGCCCTGGGTCCAGAGCTCAGCTCCGGCTGGTTGTGTCTCCCGGAGTGAGAGCAGCATCTGCTCGGAGGAGCAGGGCACAGCCAAGCAGAAAGAAAGGTCAACTGCTTCCTCCCCGCTCTTTCCCTCTAGGTTGGAAGCAGGGAGAGCTCTCCACGGCACCGTGGATCCTCCCTGGGCTCCTCACCCCCCTGATAATTATCCCACCAGGCCATGCGAGAGCACAACGACAAAGCCCCCTTGGGGCCAGCGCGTCGCGGGAGGAAGCAAAGCGGAGGAAAAGCCGCGCGCTCCCGGTCACCCTGGATCCCGGAAAAAAAGAGACCCAACCAGCCAGTCCCTTCCCCATGACCTGAGCTCACCCCTCAGCCCAGGGAACCTTATGGGCTGTGACACAGGACCAGGCTTGCAGGAGGGGGTTGTGGCTTCCCGGGATGCGGAGCGCTGAAGGGGACACCGCATAGGTCCGGAGTCATCGCGGGGGTCTGGGAATTCTTCCTGCTGCCTTGATTCAATGTGACAAACTCATTTCTTCTGCAGCGTGGCTGCGTTTAACCAAATGGCAACTTCTGTCCTAGGCTGAGATGTGGCATTTGGGAGGGCAGAGCTGTGGCATTTGGGAGGGCAGAGCTGTCTCTCCCAGTGAGGCCCCACAACCACGCTGACCTAAGTTGGTCGTGGTAAATGTTCCATCCCTTCCTGCTGTTCCCAAACTTTATGGGGTGACCCCAACGATGAACACACAGCCTCAGACACAGCTTTAATCCTCTAACCCAGAACCCCAGGCCCTTTTTATCCCCCTGGCTCCGTGCATCCACTGGAAATCACCTGGATCTGCAGAACTCTGCTGCATGTGCATCATCCACCCTTTCCCTGTGTCTGCATGTGACTGCTGGAAAAGCTGTCAGCAGTGAAGCCTTCTAACTTTCCCAAGCAAAACTATTATAAACAATTCTGGGAGTTTTTGTAAATTAATTAAGCTTTGTGCAGCTGCAGTTTGTTATCATTCTTGCTTAGAAAAATATTTTAGAATAGGTGTTGGCAGAAGTAACCAATGAATTTGGTAAGTGGCTGACCAGAGGTCCAATAGCCTCTTGACATTTCTGTAAACTTCAAACGAGTTAAAAGATATAAGCCGCTTTGTAAAATAATAAAAAAACTCCGCTTCACTTTACTCTCTCAGACGCTGGACTCTGTGTCGTCTTTTTGAGACTCTTGCGACATCTGCATGCTTTGGGGAGCCATGCCCATAGGAATATGGAATGGTTTGGGTTGGAAAAGACCTTAAAGATCATCTCATTCCAGCCCCTTCTGCTTGACAAGGTTGCTCCAAGCTCCGTCCAACCTGGCCTTGGACACTCCCCAGGATGGGGCAGCCACAGCTTCTCTGGGCACTCTGTGCCAGGGCCTCACCACCCTTCCATTAGAAAGAAGAAATTAATCTCTGGAGCACTTATAATGATAGAAAGCCGGGTGTTCATCTCTAAATGGCCTCCAAATCCCAACTTCTTCCAGAAAGCTGATCCAGCTGGTCACAGACCGAGTGCCCAGCTGCCAAGTTCAGCTCCTTGAAGTCCACTCAGGTTTGTGGCCAGGTCACTCTTGCCCATTCAGAATATCTGCTGAGCCCCAGAAAAACCTCCTGGACAAACACCCCACTCCATCCACCCCCCACACCTGCTTCCAGCAGGAACCAGGGCATCCAACACTGATCAGTGACAGGAGCAAAATCATCCCTTTAATGCCCCACGGCGGCCAAGAGCAGCACACCAGGGACAGATTTGAACCCCGCAGGGAAGAAAACATCGCTTTCCTCCCTGAGAGAAGGGAGAGCTTTGCTTTCAGAGGAGCAAATGCCATCTGTTCCCTTCGCCCACAGATCTGGCCACGCTGCGCGGCTGCGTCACTGCTCCGCCGAGCACAAGGCACCGGAGACGGGCTCCAGCAAGGAATGCTTAACCCTCCTCCATCCTGGCCAGCAGGATGCTGCCAGGACAAAACCAGGCCCTGAACACCATTACACCTCACCTGGCACAACGTAGGGCTGGCAGTGCCAGGAAGGCGCCCCAAGAAGTTGCTCCAAACCTCCCTGGTGATGCTGCATCCAAGCAGGGAAGTCTGGGAAACTCAGGAGGGAGGACTAGGGAACACACGAGCTCACAAAGCGAAGGGAAGACAGCCAGGTTTGGCTCATTGCTCCTGGCCTTGGAGCATCCCATTGTCACCAGGAAATCCCTTTCACACCCACAGGAGGAGGCCTTCAGCAGCAAAAGAGTAGGGAAGCTCCTTTGGGATGGAAACCATCACTGCCAGAGAGACCTGGAGTAAAAGGGGCGGAGGAAAACCTGATTCCTGTGCTTCCTCCTCCAGCTGAAACCTGCTTTGTTCAGAGAGGGCTCCTGTATCCCTGTTTAATGATCCACTCTGCATTTACATTTAATTAGAGGAATGAAAGAGCCAATTAACAAGATCTACACTGAATGCAAACAAAAGGGATGGCTGGTGACTCAGCTGCAGGGGCAGAGCCAAGGGCTGGGGCTTTGCAGGCAGCTTAACCAGACCTCAGGGCAGGCTGTTGCCAGGAGGCACCATCCCTGTGCCTCCTTTTTCACAGTTCAGGGGCTGCTCCATGCTTTGGGCTCCCTCATGGATCCAAATTCAAACTCATTCCTGTTTTTCTTCCCTGGAGATGGTTTTCAAATGGATCAATGAGCAGAGTCACTCACCACACATTGCAATATTGCCGGTGCTGGGATGGGGGAGAGGGCAAGACCTTGCTCAGGGAGAGGAGGGGAGGCCAAAGCACCTTTCTCAGAGCCAGCCTAGGATAATTTTGGCTCATTTGGATCTCAGAAATTCCCCAAAGGATACAACTCCCTGTGCACAGCTGCTGAGGGGGCTTTAACTTGCACCCCTGGCATTTGTCCTGCATCACCCCTCCTGTGACAGCATGGCCACAGCAAATCAGCTCAAGCAAGTGATTAAAAAACCTTTATTTTCTTTTATTTTTTAAGCTATGCCAGCTCCCCATCCAATGTTGCAGGTGGTTGCTGCTGAGGAAAAAAGGAGAGGCTTGGTGCACTGGGCTGTGTGAGCTGGTCCCAGCCCTTCCTGCACTGTGAAAATCACCTGCAGCGAGGCTGAAAGTGCTTCCAGTGCTGGTCCAAACCGAGCGTGAACAGAACCAGGTGTGTCAGCACAAGCTCCACCCTTCTCACAGGGCTGGAGCTCCTTAACCCCAGATGTAGAAACATCTCCTCTGCCCTGCTGTGAGCCAGAGCTCATCGCCGAGCCCAGCTCCAAATTAAAACACGCATGAAAAGCTGTGGGTGAGAAAGATTCCAGATGGCATCATTTTAATAAGAGGTCATGCTTGAAAGGAAGGCAGAGACAAGAGGGTGGGGAAGGCAACCTCCAGGCAGGGACTGAGGATGATCATAAAGAGGGGGCAGGCAGGAGAATAACCTGAAGATTTGCTGATGGTGATGTGAGAGCAGATCTCAGCAACCGTGAAATGGGAAACCTCCCAAAGGTTTAGGCTTACTGAGAGCCTCTTTTCAATTTTAATTATTGATTTCTTTGTTTGCTTTAGTGCTGTGGAAAGACACGGCTTCAGCAGTAGAGGAACACCCTGGGATGCACAGGCTTCACTGAGATCCTCCCTGCAGTGCTCTTGTGCTCCAGCCTTTAGAGACAGATCCCACAGAAAAACCTCTCTTGGAAAGGGATGGAGAGGAGCCAGCAAGGTCAGGTGGCTTCAGGGCTGACCTCGGTACCCCATTTAATCCCAAAGATAATCATTTCAGTCAGAGCCAGTGCCAGGCTGCTCTCAAACTGAGGTGTCACCCATAACCACTCCTCATCCTCCACATCCACTATCCCGTTTCCTTGCTAAAGATCCTGACTCTTTCCCTCTGAGGCCTATTTTGGGATAGGTCAGGGCCTGCCCTCACACCCACCACCCACCTCCTCCAGCAGCTCTTTGTTGGCTCAGCAGGGAGCTCAGGGTGACTTGCTGAGGTATGAACGTCTCCACTGGGGAGAGCTGGAGTTACTCACTGCCTCACACGGGACCTGAGAGCCGAGTTCCTGTGCTGCTCACAGTCAGTCAGCTCAAATCAGATCTGAGAGACAGAGCTCGTGGCACAAAGAGATCAGCAAACCACTTACTGCAGTGGGTGTCCCAGATACAGTAATGAGGGGTATGATCAAACTGAGCTTGCAGAATGGCACGTCCTAGGACATGTGTGCTGGCAAATGAATCCCTGTCATTACCTGGTCTGCCCAAATCTGAGCTTTCCTGCCTCTCACAGTGCTGTCAGTAAAGATTTTTGAGTAGTGAGCAAGAATTTTCACTCTGGACTCGCTCCTCTTAATGGTCTCTCCGGCTCCTTTGTTGAACCCCCTCCAGCTGCGCTGATGCACCAGTGAGGAGTGAGGATCCATTATCGGAGAATAACCTTGCCTTGCCCACCCTCGGCTCACACCCAGAGCAGCAGCAGGTGCCCCAGCCATGACCAGAGCACAAGCCCAGTGTTTTCACTTCCACAAATACAGCATCACAGAGGTGACAGCACCTTCAGAAGATGGAATGGAGACTTTTCCCATGAGACAACTTATTATTAAGACCAAACCGCTTTTGTCCTTGCTGGAGTAAAATCAGAGCCCTTCAGCTCAGCTGAGGAGTGACCCCACCTTTGCACCTTGGCAGCAAAGGGTGAACTCTGGCTCTTTCTTGATTTAAGCTGAAAAAAATCAGTGTTAGGCAGACAACAAATGGAGTGATCGGTGTGACGGACAGAGGCATCCTCAGGGCACAGTGTATTTTATCACTGAAGCACTGAAAACCTACACTGGGCCACCAGAGATATTTTCTCTGTGCCACCCACCTGCCTCCTTCAGCGCTGGACATTCCCTCTCTTCCTAGAGCAAGTGCCAGGGTGTCAGCATTTGTGAGAGGATTCTTTTCCTAAAAGAGAAGTAACTCCATGACCAGACTCTAACCATACCGACCACTGGAGTATTTATTGACTATTACAACTATTTCTATCCAGTCTTTCTAAGAGCCATCATCACAACAGCTCAGGGAGTGCTGGTGCTCAGCCCTGTACATCTGTTTGCTAAAAAATGCCAATTTGCTCTCAAGATCTGAGAATAAAGGAAGAAAAGAATAGGATGGTGAAAATCGTGTGCAAAAATGCCTTGAATTCTTCAAGGTCACTGGTAGATGCAGGATCAGAGTTAGGTTCTCCTACAAAGTTCTGGACCAGTATCTTTAGACCCCTCCCATCACAAGACTAAGCTAAATTGGGTGCCGAGCCCATGTCACGCAGTACAGATGACACACTCCGAAGATAAAACTAATTTCAGCATGCTGCACCATAAGAAAACACCCACATGGAATGAAGTTTAAACTAACATTATTTTTCTTCTTTTTTTGGCAAGAATACATAAGTGGCAAGACCAGATGTTTCATGAATTCATGCGTTCTATCGGCTTGTTTGCCTTCCATAAAAGCAAAAACCCAGAGCAGAAATGTGCAATCAATATTTGAGTTTTTCAGACCAGAAGTATTGGGCAAGGTGGCTGGTCCAGACTTTCCCTTCTGTTTTATTTTGTCAAGAACATCATCTAAAACGAAACCAACAAATTCACTTTCCAGGTACAGCCAAAGATTTTCTTCAGCCCCAAACACTCATAGGTCTGAAGGGCCCTTGATCACGGGATCATAGAAGGGTTTGAGCTAGGAGGGACCTTAAAAACCACCCAGTTCCAACCCCCTGCCATGGGCAGGGACACTTTCCACTATCCCAGGTTGCTCCAAGCCTCCTCCAACCTGGCCTTGAACACTTCCAGGGATGGGGAGTCCACAACTTCTTGGGGCAACCTGTGCCAGGGCCTCACCACCCTTAGAGCAAAGAATTTCTTCCCAATATCCAATCTAAGTCCACCCTCCTTCAACTTAAGGCCATTCCCCCTTCTCCTGTCACTCCGAGCCCTTGTGAAAAGTCCCTCTCCACCTTTCTTGGCAGCTGGATAATTGCAGGTCTGCCTCCATCTCCACCTGTGCATCCTCAGGATGCAGCTCACCGACCTCCTCTGCCCACGGCAGAACCTGAAGGGATCGCTCCAAGATTCCCGTGTATTTACATCCTGCTCCACAATCCTGAAAAGCCTGTGGGCTGGGGAGGCCTCACTGGCTAAATGACCCATGGGTGTCATTTCTGTGTATCTTTCTAATGTCTGTTGAAGGAACATATTAAGCTTTTTATTTCTTAGTTCCCTTCAAGAACAAACAACAGGAAAAAAAAAAAAACATGTTGTGCCTCAGGCAGTCTTTTTTTACTACCTTATATAGAGTTCATGCAATAAAGTCCATTAATTAAAACATGAATATTTAAAATGGCTTTCAAGAATGGC
>VXBT01013113.1:678800-751558 GCA_013400235.1 Oriolus oriolus | reverse complement strand
AAGTGGTAAAACACAAGAAAAGCAGGAGATAGTTCATTTTGCCAGAGGAGCATTCAATTATTTAATTGCTGAATTAATGCTTTGTCCCCAGGTGACACTGGATGCTCATTTGCAGCGGGAGGATTGGGATGGGAAAGGGTGGGGAGGGAAGGAGCGGGGGGGAAGGCGAATACTTGGAGTTTTAATTAAAATGTGAGGTAGACAAAGTTGTCATTTCTGTGAGCGCTGCCTTCCGAAGCGAGGACTTCCTCAGTGGAACGGTCCTCAAAAGCAGAGCAGCCACAATTATCCACTGCACTGAATCGGACAGGGAGAGGCAGCTCAGCATCGCAACTCCCACCTTGGACGGACTTCGCTCCTCAAAAACACATCCAAGGGTCTTGGTGTAAGGGGAAACAGCCCCCAGGGTGGAAAAATGGAGACAGGAATGGGAAATATGGGAGTCGGGAACATATTTCAAACCCTGCATGGGGCCTGTTCACAGGTACCACACCTGAGCTGGGGTGTGGGGAAGGAAGGAGTTGAGGAGCAGCCAAAGGTCTCCAAAACCACAACTCCCCAGTAAAAGCCCCCAAAACCCAGTGTGAATGCTGCAGGGGTAGATGCTGCAAGATCTCCCTGTGATGAGCCACACATCAGGGAGTGGAGAGAGCTTTGAGGAAAAGCTGGTGGTCCCTAGGAGTGGTTCAAAACACCAGCCAAGCACAAACTGGACTTAAAGCGGATTAGAAGCATTTTATGGAGCAGGAGAAGTCTGTGCAGGCTTTGCTGCGGAGGGCAGGGCAGAGGGACGCATGTCCCACATTCTTTCGGGATTTTTTGGCTGACTACAACCTCAAAGCAAGTCCTCTGTCCACTCAGAACGCCAGGCCATGTGGGTTGTCCTTTCCCATCAAGCTCTCAAGCCACTCTGGGGAATCCCTCAGTGTTCTCTGGCTCTGGGGGGAGTAACAGAAGTTCTGTTTTCATGGGAAGGATCCCACAAGTATAAACAAAGCCATCTCCTCCTGAAATGCACCGGGAGGCACAGATCGGCCTCATGGCACATTTCGGGAGAAGCAGGGAAAGGCTGAAGGATGAGTCAGCCTCTTGTTCCTGCAGCGAGTTTGCACACTGCGGGTCTCCATGGACTCTCCCTTGAGTGGGAAGCAGCACATCCATCCTGGGTCTGTGTGTGGGGGGTGTTGGGGCTTCCCACAGGGGTCTCAGCACTGAGATTTGTTCATAGGTGTGCTGGAACAGATCTTAAAGATCATTTAGTCCCAACCTCTGCCTTGGGCAGGGACAACTTCCACTACCCCAGGTTGCTCCAAGCCCTGTCCAACCTGGCCTTGGACACTTCCAGGGATGAGGCAGCCCCAGCTTCTCTGGAAAACCTGAGCCAGGGCCTCATCATCTTCACAGGGAAGAATTCCTTCCTCATATCCAATCTAAACCTGCCCTGCTTCAACTCAGGACCATTCCTCCTTGTCCTGCCACTGCATGCTCTTGCAAAAAGTCCCTCTCCAGGTCTCTTGGAGACACTTTATGCACTGGAAGGGGCTCTAAGGTCTCCCTGGAACCTTTTCTCCTCCAGGCTGGACATTCCCAGCTCTCCCAGCCTGACTCCACATTCCCCTGTGTGTGCACATCCACACACCAGACCCAGCTGTGCCTCTGGCTTTCTGGACATGCCTGAATGGAGATGTGGCAACTCTGTGCTTCACCAATTCCCTCCTCCACCAGCTCTTCATTAATTCTATTTCCCTTCTATGGTGTTAAAAACATTTCTTTGAGTGCCCAGTGCCTGCCCTGGCTGACTGAGAAGAGCTCTGATCCAGAGAGAGAAGGTGCAAGACACACACTCCTCCACAAACCTTTGAAGTCTCCAGACCTATTTATGGCATTTCTTCAAGGCTTTCTGCTCGTCCAGCCCCTCTCCAGAGAGCAGGACCCACTCCAGCTGGGTGACCCAGCTCACCCAGTATGTATCAGAAACCCCAGATCTCCTCTCGTTCTGCTCCTGGGATTTTTTGTTTGCTTGTCATAGGTCCCTTTGCCTCCTTCACCCAGCACAGGAGCATCACGAGCCCCAGGAGTGGAAGTGCAACCCCAAAGCCAGACTAACCCAGTGGGACCATGAGGGAGGGGTCCCCCAGGACACCTGATAAAACATTGGCCCAGGTTTTCATTCCAGGCAGAACCCCAAGGAAAGGAGATTTCTGGGTTTCTCTGTCTGATTTATATTCCTTCAGCTACTGTTTGAGGGCAGCCTCCCCCCAAGGATGCCCAGTCTATGAAGGTTTCTGGTGAGTGTGAGCTTAGCCTAAGTGATCTCACTCACCAAAATAACACCTAGTACAGCAGTTAACTGGTTTATTTGGCCCACCATCCCACCCAGGCCAGAATGCTCCAGGTATCTTATGTTATGTCAAGAAAAGGCCCCAGGAGGGTGCTGGTAGCAGGACAATCCCAAAGGTGTTGCTGGAAAATGAGGGTCATGAAGGATTTGGGTATGAGCAGCAATGAGAGGAGTTGAGATTATCACAGGAGAGGAATGTGGGACTTCGCGTGGTAGGAAATTTCATCCTTCCCAGTCATCACAGAGCTCTGTTTTTAAGAAGGGACAGCCTGTCCCCTTGCCCTCTAATGCCAAGCTGGGGGCCAGTGCAACCAGCTCAGGAGTGGAGATGGTTGGTCATGGTGTTTAAAGGCTTGGAAAAGCTTAGATTCTTCTCTTCCTCTGCCCTGAAGCAAGCGAAAGGCAACAGATTATTAGGCCAAGACAGAACCCACGCTGAACATTCCACCAGCTCCAGTGACAACAGGCTCGAACCAATGAGAGCTGAGCTGAGACAGAGGCACCAGGGCTGGCAGCAGGGAAGGGATGGTACAGAGGGGAGCGCTGCAGGTAAATCTGCTGAGCCAGGAAAGCCATCCCTGCCCTAACAGCAGGTGGGATCCATAGTGGCTCTCCCACCAGGTCTGTTTCCTCCTTGATGATTCCTCAGCCGCGGTGGGTCCATGGAGGCAGCTGGCTGAGCTCCCCAAAGAGGCCTCCTGGGCTCCTCCGTGGCCCGAAAGCACAGAAGCATGAAAAGCAATCTCCTTAACTACTTCTCTACAGTTACCTGGGGACTCTCCTGGTCCCTGCATCTTTTCTTCCTCATCAAGTGCCCCCCCAGCAACCCAGCCACCCTCCTGAGCAGCTCCTCTTCCGCCTTCTGTTGGCCTTCCTCCCACAAACATCACTGATCTCACGTCACAGCATCACTCGTGGATCTTGGCTGACCCTAAAGAGGATGCTCAGAGGGCTGGAGCACCTCTCCTATGAAAATGGGCTGGGAGAGCTGGGATTCTTCAGCCTGGAGTAGAGAAGGCTCCAGGGAGACCTGACAGAGGTTTCCCAGAGAAGCCATGGATGCTCCACCCCGGGAAGTGTCCAAGGCCAGGTTGGATGGGACTCTGAGAACTCCAGTGGAAGGTGTCCCTGCCCGTGGTGGGGGGCTGGAATGAGATGTTTAAGGTCCCTTTCAACCCAAACCATTCCATGATTCTATGAATTCCTGCCGAGAAGGACATGAAAATGAAAAATAAACAACTAAACCCAGCAAACTAAACAAAGGAGAAAGAAAGGGCATGAAAGGGAGAGGATTTGGTGGGCGGAAATTGTCATCAGTCAATTTATTGATGATCCTTTGACTGACCCCCGCTAAAAGGGTAGAAGACATGTGTTGAATAAACCCAGCTGTGAACAGCAGCCCTGGCACATCTTCCTGGGTATTTGTCTCCTAGGAATGTCCAGTATGATCTTTCCCAGCATGTCCACAACTGGAATTCTGGTGCAAAAACCTGTTTAATCAAGGTCTGTAGAGATTATTTAGTCCCAGTCCCAGGTTAATGGGCATCAATAGCAAACTGGTACCATCCAGAACTGCCTCCATCAAGCACAGCTGCCCAGAGGATTGGTGGATGTCCTATCCCTGGAACTGTTCTAAACCAGGTTGGATGGGGCTTGGAGCAACCTGGGATAGTGGAAGGTGTCCCTGGCCATGGCAGGGGCTTGGAACGAGATATCTTGGAAGTTCTCCCCAGCCCAACCCGCTCTGTGATTCCGTGATCCTCATGGACTGGAACTGTTTGTGGACACTGGAGTGTCTGGCATCCCCCCACACTAGGACAGTTTTGCCTGTGGATATATTCACACGCACAGCATCCCTGACTTTTGGGCTGGTTGCCTCACAGGGCACTAATTTTAAAGCCATGAAGCTCTGTGCACACCTGAGCTGCTTCCTGGCCCTTCTGAGCTCTGGGCTGGGCTGTTATGGAGGTCTAATGGCCAACCTGAACCCGTCCTGGCCATCCCCATGGCACATGCCCTGCAATGCCTTTCCTCCACATCTCTACTTCTGACCAGAGCTCGTCGGGATGGGATTCTGTTGACAGTCTTGGTCACAAGTTTAGTCAAGTTATGGGAAGAGGATACCAAAACTAACCCTCAATTTCATCCAGCAGGCACTTGGGATACAGACCTGTGTATGAAGTGCACACAGATCACTGGATAAAGCCTTCCATGTGGATGGGTTTCATCTGGGAGAGCAGATTAAACAGGGACACGTGGTGGAATCACCATTCCCCTTGTCCTATCCTGGCCTCCAGTAGATCCTGAAGTAGAATCTCATGGCAGGTCCTTTTCTGATCAGTCTTGGGGTCTCAACAGAAGCTGAGGGGCCAAAACCTTGCATCTTGGTCCTTCAGACTTCAGATCCAGGAGAAGAACCAGGAAAATAGTGACAGACCCCCTGCTCTGAGGTGTTTCTCCTGCTTTCAGTGCCATACACTGAACTTCATCACTTTTCTCTGGTTTGGGCATATTCAGCACAAACATACTTGAACTCCTGTCCCCAAAACTAACAAGCAGGGAAGTGCCAGCTTCCAAATCCCAAAATCCAAACTGGCAGAGACCAGGGCATCCCCCTCTTCATCCAGGCAAGGCGATACAGCCAGAGACTTTGCACCAGTAATTGCGTTCCTGCCTCGGGGCACAGGGGAGGATCAGACTCCGCAAAGTGCCCCAGAAACAGCAGGACAAGGCAGCCACGCTGCCGGGGCAGCCCAGTTTCTTCGGGAAGCTGGAGCTGCAGCTTCCACAGCCTCCAGGTCCCTTCTTTACAGCTCCTAAACACCGGGCAGATCCCAAGCCAGTAGCTGTTTGTTTAATGACACGGACCACTCAAGACCTATTGAGAGCATTCAGCTTAATGAGGTGTGTGGCAATTATGGCTCTATTGAAACTCGAGCCAGGGAACACAAAGAAATATATTCAAACTCAACAGATCTGCAATTCTGATGTGCTAAAGGACGTCCTTTCCCAGCCTGGCTGTCTCACCGTGCTGAAGGATAAAATATGGGATTTCAGTATCAGATTGTTGTCTGCAAGAAGAGAGTGCCAAAAGGAGATTCAGCGGCTGGAGGTGACATTGGCAGAGCCACCCCAGGGACACAGAGTTGCTGAGTCCTCCCCAGGATGCTTGCTGAGAATCCCAAACCAGTTTTCCAACCTATTTATCCCAAGCTTGCTCCAGTACTGTCCTGGGGAATGTGGGACTTGCAGGAGACAGAATCAACACCCATAGGTGTTGTCAAAATTTCACTGACTGTAAGAATGGGAAGATATGGGAAAAGAGATGAAGTTACAGAGGTGTTGGTGATGCTCTGGAAGTGTCACCGAAACGGTGGGAAAACCAAAAAAACTCTCCAACAACATTTTTTGTGTCAGAGAATCAAGGCATTACTTTATTCTGGCCAGGATGTGCAACAGAAATAATTTCATCCACGCATTGCCCGGGCTGTGTAGAGAAAATCATTCCATCACACATGATCTTTACTAGATTTTTCACATATTTTATACAGTCAAAACCCAGAGAAATTCACTTGTTCAATGCTCATTGGCCCCATGTAGTGCAGTTCTTAGTGTTTGGGTTCCTATTGGATACGGATTTCTTTGCCTCCAATGCTAATTAGGTTCTCATTCTTATCTGTCTTTTCCCAGACCAGGGGTCTCGGACCATGCCAGGGGTGGTGTTTGGAGTTGACATTCTTTAATGATCATTAATGGTCATTATCTTTTGTGTATCTCCTGTGCTACCCCCAGTCTGTTGAGATGTTCAGCTCATCAGACCGTGCCTGGTGGAACAGTCCCCTGAAAAGAAACTTCAATTCCTTTCCCTGGGGCAAAGGCGAACAAAACTGACTAAAGTTACATAAAAAAATTAAACTTTGTATCATTTCCAACAGAAAGTTGGAAGGAACCCTAAAGATTATCACGTTCCAAACCCCTGCCATGGACAGGGACACCTTCCTCTAGACCAGGTTGCTCAGAGTCCCATCCATCCTGGCCTTGAGCACTTCCAGGGATGGGGAGTCCACAACCTCTCTGTGAAACAAGTGGATTTAGTGCTAAATAAGTGCATTTAGTGCTGAAAATGACACAGAGCCCTTCTCCCCTCCTGGATCTGCTGTCTGCTGAATCTCTCAGGCAGTTTGGCTAAAAACATCATCTCTGCTAAATACTGGCTTCACCCAAAGCCTTTTGCACCTGGATAGAGGAAACCAGCAGTGAAAAAGGGAAAACTCTCTTTAAAGAAAACCTGTGAGGAACCCCAGAGCTGTTTCCACCACGAGAGGTGGGATCCAGCAGGTCAGAGATCTCAGTGCCAAGGAAATCCAGGGAGTTCAGGCACCATACAGGTGAATCAAACACCTAATCCTGATCCAGTTCCTCTTATAGAAAATATTTTCCATTTTTCAGCCTGCCCCCCTTACCTAAATACATCAGGTATTCAGGGTGGGTGGTGAAAAGGGACAGATATTTGGGACAGGTGGTGAAAATGGACAGGAACGCCTCTGTGCACCCTCCCTTTGAGGTGTCAGCACCATCATCCCCATTTTCTGCAATAATAGATGGAAAACTACATCAAGATGTGATGATCTTGACTCTGGTGTCAGTGTTTCCCTGCATCTACATTTCACCCTGTACTCCCATACAAAACATTTTGGGGTGACTGCTCTGGAACCTGAGTACGAGAGGACGTTAAAAAATTGAAAATTAAAAAAAAAAAAAAATAGAGAGAAAAAAGGGAAACTGAAAAGCTGAGCTTTTCACCAGGCTGCCACTCATTAAATTACCCATAAAAGTCCCTGTCGCAGTAATGGGAGTAGTTGCCTGTGAAACTCCCTCGGCAACTGGATGTAAATTCCACCTTTACTCTCCCTGCGACAGCGCATTGGGCCGGTAATTGCTGATGTTTCCGCATTGTGATCATGTCCACAAGCTGCCGGCTTCACAATGGAACTGATCGCTTCCCTCAGCTCGTTTTTCTCCACCCCATCTCCGTTTTTCTCCACCCCATCTCCGTACAGACACACTCGGGGATGGATTTAGCACTGAAAGCAGCCGGGAAATGGGGAATTTCTGCCCCGGCCACTTCACAGTGGTGCTGTGTGCTCAGAGCACTCTGGCACTCCTGTGCTCATGCCTGGTTCTCCCTGGGGTCCCGTGATGGGATGGATGTGTGGGAATGCTTCAAACTGCGCCAGGGGAGGTGTGGGCTGGACATTAAGAAGGATTTCTTTGCTGAGAGGGTGGTCAAAAATCAGAACACACTTTTTAGAGAGGTGGTCGATGTCCCATCCCTGCCGCTGCTTAAGGAGTATTTGGACAATGCCTTTAATTAAACTTTGGTCAGCTCTGAAGTGGTCAGGCGGTGGGACTAAGTAATCATTGCAGGTCCTTTCCAACTGAAAATATTCTATTCTAGTCTAGTCTATTCTATTCCATTCCATGCCATTCCATGTGTAAGGTCTTTGATGATCCCAGAAGACAACAGTGAGGCAGGCAGGGCTCCTATGGATCACAGAGATCTGAGTGTTTAAACTGAGCCAGAACCCCGCTTTCCAGGCCCCAGGGAGCAGTTCCCCACATTTGCCTCATCCATAAACACCCCGTGACCACAGGCAAGAGGGGCATTGCTGCCAGGAGCTGCCCCTGTGGGTCCAGCGGGGATTCACTGCAGGTGACAAGGTGACCCCTTTGCCACGTGCCAGGCTCTGCTGAACCTCCTCCTCCAGGAACTGGGAAGGAGTATCAGGTCTTGTCAGCTGCTGAGGTTTGCACTTAAGCTGGGGGGATGTCAGGTGAAATCTCCAATGATTTCAGCAGTTTACACAGGAAAATTTTACACGAGGAGAAATCAGTGCTTCCTTGCCCCGTGTTTCACTCTCTCACCACATCCAATCTCCGCTCTCAGGGATGTCCAGATCAGACAACAGGGACAAACACAGATGGAGGAGCGAGGAGCTGGAATGCAGCACACCTTCCAGAGAGGCAGTGAAAACGCACTCACCCAGACCCCTTTGCCATTTGGTTGGCAAACCCAAACCCGAGGCTAAACCAAAGCCAAACACCTTTGTCTGCAAGCTCAGCTGCTCGGGCCTGGGGGATTTTTGCTGGAGGAACAGAGCGTGTGTCATAAGGAGCTGAAGATGTCAAGGAGAGGTTTGAGACCTGCTCCTGGGCAATTACTCACAGCTCTCTATCAATCTCTGGAGTTTTCACGGCCACTAAAGCCCATCTCAAACATAGGAAATGACTTATCAGGTTATCTCTACCCTGATTGGAGATTCGAGGGGAGGGGAGCTGTGTCACCCAAGATGATTCCTGCCGCAGGGAGGGTGGGAATTGATTCATTTCTGTGCCTCTGGTTCCTCTTCCACACCATGGACCCCATTCAGGAGCCACTCAGCCACAAATCCAGCCCTGCTGAGGAGACCAAAGCATGTTTTGACCAAAGAGCTGGCCAAAAATGAAGCAAAACTTCCCAACAACAAGAGAGGTTTGGAGGGTGTGTCCTGCAGTGAGAGATTCATGGAGTCCAGCCTACTTAATGCAGCAGAGGTTAAGAAGGAACTTGTTCATGGGCCTCTCCAAACAGAGATCAGATAGTGAGACATCTTAATCAGGGTTACAGAGGCGGAAAAGCATCTAAAAGTGGAAGATGAAACACCGTGAACGAAACAGGAGTGATGAGCAGGTGTGAGGAAGAGGGATTTGATTTTGTTCAGAGCAATGGGGATGGCAAAAGAATGGAAAAATTTAGCAGGAGAGGCAGGAAAATCCCTAGCACTTCAGTCTAGCATTGTTGCGTTCCAGTTATTAATTCATTATAAAAACCCCTCCAGCCCTGGAGCCACCTGATTTATCAAGAAGCAAATAATATATTTTGGGGACACTTTTAGCCTTTGTTTTACAGTCAGCATCCTGGATCCTTCCAAGGTGGGGACATGAAAAGCAGAAGGACCAGAGAAATGTTTATCTCTTTGGGCCACCAAACTGTGACAGCAATGGTCTTCCAGGAACAGCTCACATGGAGACAAGACTAATTAGACATTCATTAAGTGCCTAACTCAGCACAGCACTTAAGCACATGTTTAACCTTCTCTCATTACAGGGTCACATCATCATCCCTTTTAAAGCTCCAGCTCCGATTACAGAAGCCAGCTCACATTTGGGAGGCTCACCAGCATTTTCAGACAGTGAAGAACCAATGCCCAGTATTTCAGGAGGTTTTCCCTTCTTCAGTCTCCTGCTCTTGCACCCCAAACCTATTCCAGGAATACCAATTTGCATCCCAAAAACGGGATTTACATCTAAACACGGGGGACCTACAAACAAACCTCTGCCTTCTTCCCACATTTCCTGAGTCAGCCAAGGGAAATCTGATAACTGCCAAAAATAGTTTCCCTGTTGAACTGTCTTCTCCTGGAAAACACTCCCAGTTCAAGCCTTCCTGGAGTAGCAGCTGGAGGCAGCTGCCCAAGATTTCAAAGCATGTCTTGCTGATCACCAGGACAAGCTCCATGTGCAGCAAGACCAAAATATCTGAGGGATAACCTGAGGGATTCTTCTGCAACCCACCACTGCCTGCTGTACCCTCTGCAATGTCTGTGTGGGACAGGAAGTGCAAAGAGTCTCACTAAACCTGGGAAGCAAATTTGGAACAGCTTCTCCTTCCCCCAGACACTGAAGAACAGATGCTGTAGATAAGACAGGGTCACTTTGGCAGAGTTTCTTTGTGAAGTCCCTCAATAAATGATCATAAACTTCCCTGTGCACCTGAACCAGGTGTAAAATCACCGGCCATGAGTGCAAACAGGCTGTCAGTTATGTTTTCTTGAGTGTCCCTGTAGTTCTGCGGCAACAGGATCCTCTTGGAGCAAAGCTTTTCACAAGGATCTCACCCACAGACCGTGAGCCAAAGCACAGCTGCGTCCAAGGCAACATCTCACTGTAGACTTGCACCCATCCGTTTGCTTTGGAAATACCCAAGGAATAAAAAGGCACATTAGGAAAAGTCAGGTGTCATATTTCGGGATGGTATTGGGGTATCTAGGATGGTTTGAGTTGGAAGGGACCTCAAAGATCATCTCATTCCAACCCGCTGCCACGGGCAGGGAACCTTCCACATTGCTTCTTGAGCCTTTGAAGTCATCAGAGTGGATTAGCACAACTCACACATCCCCACTTGTTCCAAGATGAAAGTGTTAAGACAGGCCCAGAAACAACAAATGACTCAGAAAGCAGCAGGGAGGGAAAAATAGCGATGATAATAAAAAATAAAAAAAAAAAGCTTGTTGGAAAAAAACCAGCTACAAATACAATCAGAACGGCAACGATTGCAATAACCAGCATCAGCACTTGGAAATCAGGAACCCTATCAAAATATTCCACCCACAAAATGCTGTTAAGGGATTGCTGACTCCCTGTCCAAATTGGATCTCGCCTCCATCTTCCTGATCAAGCCTTTGCGTAAATCAAAACAGACACAGTGACAGACAGAGCAGCACATGGAGAGCCCGGGCACCCTGCAAGCATCGTTGCTGTGTGGATGGCATCCCAGCAGCGAAGATGATAATTCCCTGTCTTCAATATGGAGCAGATGTGAGCAGCCAGCAGAAAAATTATCTCCACTCTACAAATATTTCACACCCAGAAAGGATTTTGATTCAGCCACCCTTGAGCCTCTTCCATATTTACTTTGTGGGAACATTCAGGCACTCGAGCTGGACTAGGAGAGATCCCTACAAAAGCCAATATTAAGCTCGAATGCTTCAGGATTTGCTGAAAATCTTATTTCAAATTTCACCTTTGGTTGCAGTGAGAAAGGTCATACTGCTTGGGTGGAATGCATAAATCACCCAATCAGCAAATTCCAGGCATGACACATGACTGAGCTCCGAGGAGGCTCCTCACGAGCTGTTCACACAGGAGAAAAGGGCATTGCAAAAAAAAAAAAAACAAACCCAAATCTGGAGAGTCTTGTGCTCATGGCCAGGGAGGGAGGCACGGCTGAAGAACTAATTTGCAGGATTTATGGCTCGGCTGTGCCTTCACGTATTGATTCGCAGATCAGCGAGGAACAAATTCTCCCCCAAAATACACTGACGAAAGCACGAGTACCTGATCATATCCTAATCTCTCAGCTAATGCCAGGCTGCAGGAAAATCACTCTGCACAGCCTGGATCTGTGCCTGGTCACCTCCTTCCTACTTCAAGGAAGGAATCTGGCCCTTTTCCCCTCAACCCTGAGAAATTCCACCCTCAATGGGGCAGGAAAAGTCAGGAAGGATCCTCAAATTCCTGACCCAGACAGATGTCAGCTTTCTGCTGGTGGCAGAGGACGTTTCGGTCCAGTACCTGAAGAAGATGAGACCTCGGGGTGAGGGTAAGGCAAGGGTCTGAGACTCACTGAGTTGGCAGCTCCATTCCCTGCCACCTGGATTCCTATTTAGCATCACACCTCTGCTTTATGTAACCTGCGTGCTGGCAGCTGGGGTGGGAGCTGAGAATAAACACCCCAGAGCAGACGTGACACAGGCAGTGAGGAAAAAGCTTCACCTTCCGACCCCCCAGGCCCTTCTGTCTGCTTTGCATGGCTGTGCCAGGTCCCTGGAAGGAGCACTTCCCTCCCCAGCCCACCTTGATTCACAGCCCTTCTTGTCATGCCTCTCCCACCTCCCCTATCCCTTCCCAGCCCACACCATACTTGAGACCTCAATCAAAATCCAGTGAAATATCTGAGGAATGAGCCCCAGCAAAGGCACCGAGTAACCCCACGGAAACGAAGCTGACAACAAAACGAGCGTGCCTTCTGTTGCCATCCCCGTGAACCAGACCCAGGAATTAAGTTTTCCCTAGGAATTAAAGCGGTTGATAGCGCTGCTGAGAGCAGCCTGCCTCGGGAGGTAGCTTGGATCCTGCCTCTTCTAGGACATCTGTAATTATGTTGGAAAACTGCTCACTCTCAGGTAAGAAGCTCCCCCTCAGCAGCTCGGAGGCTGCAGGAGTAAAACAAGCAATGAACAAGCCCCGAGAATGAACGCAACAGCTCGGGGAATATTTCAGGGCAGCTTATTTGCGCTTCCAGTCGCAGGCTCGTGAAGAGCCTCCGAGGGTTCCCTGACCTGCCTGTTGATTGGGAAATGAGGTTTTCATGCCAGGCATCCACAGATACAGACACAGAGGTGACGGGGACAGCGTGAGACCCGTGAAAGGAGAGCCCAACCAGCCCTCCCTCCCCAACACCCCTCAGCCACCCTCCACTCACCCAGGAACTCCGCTCCGTTGCTGTCCTTGGGGCTGCTCACGCAGTTCTCCAGGTAAATTCCATCCTTGTAGCAATCTTCCTTCTTCCTGGTGAACCCCAGGATCTCACTGGCCTGATCCAGGACCTCCCCTCCCGAGCAGGAGCACGGGGTCTGCATGATGCCACACGGGTGGGAGCTGCTGCTGATGGCCAGGCAGGCGTCCAGCCACTTGCAGAGCATCTGGCAGGCGGCTTTGCTCGGGTTCCTGTTGCCCACCACCAGATATTCCACGGAGAAGTCCCTCTCCTGAGCCTTGGTGGGCTTCCACCGCATGGGCCAGGTGTCCACGCCCGGCGGGGCCGTCTGCTTCATCTGCAGGAATTGTTTGTTGGACTGGAGGAAGGCAAAGCGGGTGGAGCCATCACAGAGCTTCAACACATCGTCAAAGCTCTCCATGCCCAGGTAGGTGCGGGTGGACTCCAGGAAGGAGTCGAACTGGTAGGTGCGGATGTGCTGGTGGTCACATACGCCGGAGGGTTTGAGGATCTTCATGTACAAAGTGTACCTGCGAGGGTCGGGGTTCTGGATAATCCAAGAGCAGAGAGAGGAGTTCAACGGGAAGACGGCGAAGGAGGAGAAGTACCCAAAGAATTTCCCTTGGACCAAAGTGGTGCAGGGAGTTTGTGCCAGGTCCAGAGCGACCACGGTCCACACAAAGTAGAGTGGCGATACCAAAAGCAGGTTCAGGGCAGATCCAATGCTCCTCATCCTAGGTCTCTGGTCCTCTGGAACTCAAAGTAAATGTCAAGCAGGTGCCAGATCCTGGACATAACAGGGACCAGCTTAGAGGAAAAGCAGAGTTTAAGAGGCTCTGGATCCGAAATCAAGCCGATCCTCCCATGTCTGGATTTGAGCTCCCTCCTGTGGCCATAAACAACACCTGGAAAAAACAGGGAAGGGAAGGAGGAGGGGAGAGAAAAGAAGAGATTTGGGATTTGGGGTTTTTGGCGGTACTTCGTTGTTGTTGTTTTTATTAACCCTTCTCAAGGCTGAGAACCCGCACAGCTCCCCCAGTCTCAGCACTTCTCACGGGGAGAAGATGCAGCCCCACATCACCACCCCCACGCTTGGTCTGGGGGTGTCCCCATCCCTGGGGTGTCCGAACCCCCAGGAGGGGCCCAACTGTGACTGACCCAGGCGTGAACATAGCCGTGACCTGCTGTCCTTCCCAGCGCCCTCTGCCCAGGCAGATCCCTCTGCTGAGCCAGCAGAGCCCTGGCTGTGAATTTTAACCATCTCCCCAAAGAAAACAGGATTGATCTCTGGGTTACGGAGTCCCCAGCTCTCTCCAGCCCCAGGGAGCCAGGATGCTGGTTCGACTCAGATTTCAGGCTGCACCTGGGGAGGGTGGACTGGAGGTCAGCATGGCCAGCTGGGCTCTGCCTCCTCTCTTCCCTCTGCCAGCACCTGTTTTTCAGCTTCTTTATGTCTCTCCTTTTCTCTCTCCCTTCCACCAAAGCAGTGCAGGGAAGGGAGCTGTCGTTCAGGAGCCCAGCCCTGGTGTAAGCCTGAGGCCAGACAGGATAATGGACGGGGCTGTATGCCCAGCACAGCAGCAAAAAAGGGCCAAAGAGGCAGATTTTATGTCTTCCCACACCAGGCAGCCACCCCTCCTTTCACCCCGGAGTGCAGGACACCCCAAAGCCTGCGGTGCTGTAGCCAGGCTTAGAGCATCTGCAGAGAGTGAGAGCCCTCTGTGCCAGTCACAGGACCTCCTTCAGCTCCCAAAACGCTTCATCCAAAGTAGAATCCACCCTGCAATGCCCTAAGGACACATTCCCTGCAACCCTCTGTAGCACAGATTCCTCCTTCAGCCCAGAGCCCTGCTCCCCCTCCATGCCGAAGAGGCTCCCCTGCACTCGTGTAAATCTCCCTCTTTCTTACCCCAACAAGAGACTCTCCTATGGTCCCTTCTCCCCATCTCCTCTGTTTCCCAGAGAGAAGGGAAAACAGGATCAGGAGCAGGACTTTCCTCACCATGGACTCCCACCAGGGTCCACCCCCAGGTCTGTCCCCGGGCTCTGATAACAGATGCAGGAGGGGCGGACCCTCTTGGTGTGGGGCAGGATTTCCCCACTGCTGATCACACAGCCACGGTGCCTTTTCCTTCCCACCTTTCCAGCTTTTTCCCTTCCTCCCGTCTCAGCTCACCCCAGGCAGAGAAAATGAGGAGTTTCCCCTTGGGTGAGGCTTGCCCTGACCCTGCAGCACTTGCTGCCTCCAGAACAGAGCTGCCGCCCCTTTTCCAGAGGACAAAGGGGAACCTGGGAGGAGGATTCCCCCCATCAAGCCAGACAACTGCCGTGGTTTCGGGAGACTTCGCAGTTCATGGTGAAAAGCAAGTGCTCAAGGCCTCTGCACTTAAATGCAAGCAGAGATCAATGCCCCTCAATTCCTGAGGGGCAAACATTGCCCTGGGCTGCAACCCACAAATAACTCAGATCACCTCGGATGTGTTTCCCCACGATCAGGGTAGCACTGCCAGGAAGGAATTACGGTGAGAGCCTACAGAAAGGGGCATCTGCATCCAGGGAGGAGGGAAAACACGTTTCCACTGCAGCCATTGCTCCACCTCCAGCCCCAGTGTCCCCACTGCTGTCCCCACTGCTGCCATCTCCCACCCCATGCCAGGCTCTGCCTTCCCAGACTGCAAACAGAGGGAGATTCCACCACAGCCATACAAACTCCCAGCGAATCCACAGCTCAGGCAGCCAAACCCAGCCCCAGGAGAGACCGAAAAATAAGAGATGAGAAGCCCACAGGCCATCCTGTGCATCGGGGAAGAGACGAGAAGCTAAATGCAGCTCCACGTTCCCTCAGTTTCTCTCCCTGCTCTGTATCAAAGACTTGTCTCTGCATCTCCCTTCTTCTGCCAAAACCTTTCCTTTCGGGCAGGAAAGGGTTAGGGAACTCGAAAGTCAGACCTGCTATTTGCAAACTGTGTTTCATCCCAGCTTCAAATCACTGCAGCCCCTGCCAGCAGGTTCCTGAGTGTGTGTTAGACCTGACACTAATCAGCACGGAGTCCAAATGCATTTGGACTTAAATTTTTTACAAGTCAGATCCCCACTCCTGGCTGGTTTGCAGTCCACAAAGCTCGACAGTGCGAATCTCCCCTTGCAGGGCTCCTGCCTGCCTCCAGAATTGAGGAGTGAAAAGGGGATGCAAACCTGGTCTTGCTTGCAAGGAAAAAAACAGGCATCTACCAAACATCCTATAAATTTCCTGATTAGCAGGAGGGGTTGCCTAAATAGGACTGTGAATGCCCTAAATAACAGATTTGGGAGCTGAAAGGCTCTTGCTGTAGCTGAGATTCTGAAAGGGGCCACTGGCTTTCTTAGGGCAGTGCTGGAACAGCTTATTCTGTTTGTAAATCCAAAGTCTACCCGGCCTTCACCCTGATGAGCCAGCCAGGGATCACAGAATTATGGAATATATTGAGTTAGAAGGGACCCACAAGGATCACAGAATCACAAAATGGTTTGGGTTGGAAGGGACCTTAAAGAGAATTTTGTCCAAACCCCTGCCACGGGCAGGGACACCTCCCACTATCCCAGGCTGCTCCAAGCCCTGTCCAACCTGGCCTTGAACACTTCCAGGGATGGGGAATCCAGAATCTCTCTGGGCAACCTGTGCCAGGGCCTCACCACCCTCTGAGTAAAGAATTTCTTCCCGATATCCAATCTAAACCCGCCCTCTGTCAGTGGGAAGCCAGTCCCCCTCGTCCTGTCACTCCATGCTCTTGTAAACAGTAACTCCATCTTTCTTGTCATCTTAACCTCTGGTCCAGACCAGAAACCTGCCTTTCTTGGTTGGAAGCAGGAGCCAGCAGTGCCTCCATAGCAACCAGATGATGAGGAGACAGGGTTTGTTTTGAAATCCAGTTCCTAATGGTGACTTCAGCGCCTGGGATTCAGCCCAGGCCTCCTGCCCTCCACAAACTCAATTTTTCTCACGCTGACCACAGACCTGCTTCTGTCTGAGGATGTGGTGAGCACAAAACAAATCCCCCCTCGCTGCCCCTGTCTGGGAACAGCACAGTAAAAGCCAACAAACTTTAACCAGACCTGTTACGGTTGTTAGGTCTCACAATTGATTTCCCCTCAGTGCAGTCCCATCTGGAAAGTTTCACCATAAGGAGCATAAACAATTTTTTTTTCCTCTTTCAACTAATCCCTGCTGAAGCGGGAATCTTTACTCAGAGCAGGAGTGGGTGGGCAAAACCTCTTCCACACCTGGATCTTTGGCTCAGCAAGTGTTGGACCTGGCAGGGAGGGAAGATGCAACAGGCACCTGAGGGGCTGCTGGATTTCAGCAGAGATCCATCTCCTAGATTTGCATCCCAAAAAAGTCCCAAGGGGGACGTATAACCAGAGGCTACAGCCTGCAGCTGGGGAAGTTATTGAAGGAGTGAATAAACAGATTATTGCAGTGTTGGAGGTCATGTTTCTATGGCTCACAGTCAAATTTGCCCAAATTCCCATGGTTTTTACCACAGTCACTCTCTAGGTAGCCGGCTGTTTCTGGAATTTAGAGTGATCCCTGCCTGGTCCCATCCTTTGGCTCCAACTTGGAGCACACAACACCTCTGCTGCCCTTTGCTTCCATCTCTGCCTGGGAGATGGGTCTGGCAGAGCAAAGCCTGGGGACAGCCGGTGACATTGGAGCACCTTGGGCTGTCCTTTGCTGGCGTTTCTCAAGGACAAACCGAAGGACAAAAATATTGTTGCCTTTGCCTGCATGTGTCCCTGGCAAAACTGTTTTTTCATCCCAAGAAACTCACAGAAAGAGGCTGAAAATCCGGTCTGAGTGGTCCTTCTGCCTTGGTCACCTTGTGCAGGTGTCAGAGGTGACAAGGAAGGGGATTATGGAGAGCTGTGAGCCACCAGCGAGGCTCCTGCACCCTCACACCACCGGGAACAGCCTTGGTGGGTTTTTTTTACCTCCTTGCTGAGCATTTGCCATCCCACTCTGGCACCCACTGGATCAGGAACACAACCTGGGACAGACCTCCACAGCTCAAACCAAAACCAGGCAAGGACCAAACCACAGGTTACACCTGGGCTCCCCAGGGGTTTAGGCATCCAGTCTGCACCGGTCCCAGTGAATTTTGGAGCCCAAGGGGTTTAGGAATCCAGTTTGCACTGGTCCCAGTGAATTTTGGATCCCCAGGGGATTTAGGCATCCAGTCTGCACTGGTCCCAGTGAATTTTGGAGCCCAAGGGGTTTAGGAATCCAGTTTGCACCGGTCCCAGTGAATTTTGGAGCCCAAGGGGTTTAGGAATCCAGTTTGCACCGGTCCCAGTGAATTTTGGAGCCCCAGGGGATTTAGGCATCCAGTCTGCACTGGTCCCAGTGAATTTTGGAGCCCAAGGTGTTTAGGAATCCAGTTTGCACTGGTCCCAGTGAATTTTGGAGCCCCAGGGGTTTAGGCATCCAGTTTGCACTGGTCCCAGTGAATTTTGGAGCCTGCAAGCCACAGAATCATCGAATCAGTAAGGTAGGAAAAGATCTCCAAGGCTACCAAGTCCAAGCTTTGACCAGACACCACCGTGGTGGGCCCTGTCTTCCTGCAGGGTCTGAGGCTGGATTTTGCCACCACTCTCGTGTTCCTGCTTGATTTCTGCACAAATTCTGCCCACCCACAGCCATCCTGGGGAGTCAGGCAGCGTGGGATGTGTGAGCAGGGGTCAGGGCATCCCTGATTTTACCCACAACTGCCTTTGCCCCCTGCCTGAACAGCCCCACGAGCCGATTCACCCCACCCCACCAGGACCCCCCAGATGGACACCTCCAAACTGGCGTGTCCAGCTCTGCAGCTGTGCCCAGCCCAGAGATTTCAGCTCTGCCTGGGCAGGAGGAGCCTGTGGGGTGCCGGCAGTGCTGCCATGCCCTGCTTTCCAAAGCCCCTGCATGGCACCGTCCTCCCACGAGGGAAGGGTGACGTCCCTGGTGGAGCAGCCACCACCTCCCCTGGCTGTGCTGGTGACACTCCTGGAGCAGCAGCCTGGATGTGGCCAATGGAGGGCACTCTTGGACACGCACACAAGCACACACGCACACAAACACTCCGTGGATAAAAAAGAAAAAGAAAAAACGGGGGAAAAAAAAATCGAGATAACTGCAGAAAGGGCATCCTTGCCCACTGCTGCCTGCAGGACCGTTCCCAACACCCTCTCCCCGATCTGCTCCCACTGGTCCAGCAGCCCCAGCTCCCCTCTCTCTTCCCACTGGCTCCAGATGCGCCACTGGCCAAGATTTACTTCCCTCTGCTTTTCCTTCTCCTGACCTTGGTGCACAGCTGACATCCCAGCAGGGTGAAAGCCACTCTCGTCAAGCGAGTCCTCCTTTCCTGGGGCTTCCCATTTCCCTGCAAGAAGGTCCCCAGGCATCCCACTGAATATCCCTTTTGCCTGAGGCAGGAAAGTGCCTGGCCCTGAAAGGCTCGTCCCTTGCCACTCTGAGAAAACACAGGGAAGGAGTTTGTTCTGTCTTTATTCACAAGGAACTCTTAGCAGGGGGGGGAAAAAGCTGCAACAGCTTGGAAATTTTGTTTTTGAGAGGGAGCAAAGCAGAGTGGAAATGCCTGGAAAAACACAGTGGCATCTGTGAGCCGACAGCACAGAGAGGAGGCAAGGAGGGCTCAGACCTGGGTGTTGTTCAGCTGCAGTGGCCCTGCTGGGCTGCAGGGAGAGGAGTTAACCCTGGAAGGCACCCAGGGAGCTTGGACAGGTCCTGGGGCAGCACCTCTTCTGTAAAATCAGTGCTCACAATCTGTGTTTTTCCTTAGTATTATTTTTTATGGTCCGTTTTCCATCCCTGGAAGTGTTCAAGGCCAGGTCAGGGGGCTTTGAGCAAGGGGAAGGTGCCCCTGCCCATGGCAGAGGGGGTAGAATGAGATGATACTTAGGGTCCCTTCCAACCCAAACAACTCCATGATGTTCAGAACAGAGATTTCTGCATGGATGCCTCACATCCTGGAATATTTGCTCCATCACTGCAGAGACTGATGTGCTACCCCCTGCCTCTCTCTGAGTCTCCTGAGTGCAGAGAAAGCCAAAATCTCACCTGCCTGCTGTGTTAATAAATTCTATATATGCACACACCAGCATCCTTCATCCCAAATTTCTCCCAGCTCCAAGCTGGAAAGGCAGCTGCCTTAGGGGTAGACCCCGGCAGATATGGATCAGCCTGCAGGAACAGCATTAACAAGGTGGGAAATGTTTGATTCTGTGATGGGAATTGGTTCGTGGGGCAGGATCCCGATCCTATTTCAACTTTTGAAGGCTGGAAGAGGGGATCTGGGGAAAGGGAAGGCTGGGAAATGGGAAATATCTAGAAATGGATCATCCTGGGGTTCCCCAAGGGGCTTTCAACCACAGTGAGGAAACTCCAAAGCCCCTGAGCTTTGGCTGAACCCTCCCATCTGTGATCTCCTTTGGCACTGGCTGGATGGGGAGACACAATCGGGGGGAGCCAGAGGCCGGATTTGAATCCCAGCTCCAGGATTTGTGCACGCTGTCACTGAAGCACCTCTGCCAATTCATGCTTCAGCTTTCCCACCTGAAAAGATGGATATGAGGAGAAAAGATGGATGTGAGAAGAAAGGATGGATGTGAGAAGCATCCTCTGCTTTCCTTTAGTGCTCCATGATCTGAAGAATTCCAGCAGAGTGCTAGAGGTGATGATTCATTTCCAACCAACCAGGATTTCATCCCAAAAAGAGATTAATTTGAAGACTAAGCATCACCTCATCTCAGTCCACATCTATTTTTGTTCTCAACTTTCCTCTACATGGGTGCAAATTTTTTGGTGTTGCCTGTTGGGAGCCCTGGCTGGACTCGGAGTTTCTCCAGGATTTTGTAGGGGTGGCTTTGATGTCCTTGCACAGCAAAGTCAAGGAGCATGAGGGGGTTCTTGGCAGAAGGTTTTTGATGGAGGTGATGTTACATCTGACCCTGCCTCAGCTTACCTCAGTTTAAGGAAAGCAGACTGAATTCCGGGTTAAGAGTGGGATTACAGCAAGCCTGCTGTGAGTTCCCAGGCATTTCCTCACTCCCAGGGAAATACACAATCCCTCTGACCCTGGTAAGATCAGCTTTTCCTCCATGCCGGCATCACCCGTGATCCCTGACTGGCCCAACTCCCACCCATCCCCACCTCCACCAAGAAATACCACAGATTCTACACCAGAAAATCCTGGAAAAACCCCATTTCCCCTGCTGCCTTATTCCTGCCTGCCAGTGCTCACAGCCAACCCTTTGGAGTCTTTTTCCCTACATCACCACCCTGCTCCTGGTTGTGAGGGTTACACAAGAGGGCCTCTGAGGGCAAGGTCACCCTAGTGAGTAAACAGGAACGCTTCCATCGTTGCTCATTTGAGCTGGGAACCGGGATGGGATTGATTGGGAATCCAGCTGGAGGTTAAAAGCACTGGCATTAGCTGGGGAGCTAAGTGGGAACCCCCTGGGGATAGGGGGTATTTAGGGCGGGGCTGTGTGTGCATGCTGAGGCTCAGGCGTGCAGAGGGATGTTTGGCAAAGCTAAAACTGGGCTTTGGGGGTCACGGGGTGCACGTCCTGACACTGCTCATTGCTGCATCCCACGTAAATCACACCCTCAGGCTCATTCTCTGGCCCCTGAGGACAAGAGACTGGACACAGCTCCTGCGGCTAAACCGCCTATTCCCAAAGCAGAGCAGCCTTCCACGGGGTTTAATGATCTCTCCTGAGCTGTGCCCAGGCGTGGTCTGGGGTGGGGGATTGTTGGCTGGGGTAAAAACCTCTCCAGGAAGTGTCCTGAGATGTGTAGGCAGTGCTGGGACAGTGTTTCAGGCCATAATTTAGGAAGAAATTCCTCCCTGTGAGGGTGGTGAGGCCCTAGCAGAGTGTCCCCAGAGAAGCTGTGGCTGCCCCATCCCTGGAAGTGTCCAAGGCCAGGCTGGATGGGGCTTGGAGCAGCCTGGGATAGTGGGAGGTGTCCCTGCCCATGGCAGGGGGTTGGAACTGGATGATCTGGAAGGTTCCTTTCAACCCCAAACCTTTCATGATTTGATGATTCCGCATCCTGGCTCTCTGGAGTCACTGGTGCAGAGATGGCTACAGAGGATAAAGGAAAAGGAGGTGCCATGGCCAAGAAACTTGGATCTCCGCTCCTGTCCCATCTGCCCAGACACCTGGGAGGGAATAACAGCTGGATTTGGCACTTTTCCTGCCCCATGGCACCTTGGAGCTGGGCTGACTAAAGGAAACCAAAGGAGATGAAGACCCAAACAGCTGATTTTGCAACCAGCTCTGGGCTAGGATCTGCACAAACTCAAGTCCTTGTGCTTCTCACAGCACCAGGAAAGGAGATTTCCACTTTGCTGCTCTCCAGCTCGTACCTGGCTGGGGATGATCAGCAGCAGGAGATGACCAGAGGCCTTTGACCAGCCCCAGTGTATGGAAAATTTAATGTGGGCTCTTCTTCTGATTCCTGCCATGGCTTTGAATGACCGTGCCTCGGTTTCCCCCCAGCAGACAAACAATGTTTACACTCCCCCAGTGATGGGGATAAATTTCCTAGGCAGCAGCTGGGAAAAGATGGAAAGACTGCATCAGAGTCCAATTTTACATCAACCCTGAAGGTGCACCATGCTGTTTTTGAATGCTGCTGTCTCAGCAAAGTTAAAACTGGATTGGGAACATTTCCCCTTCTGACAACAGGAATTCAGCTTGTAATTTTAGGCATTCAGTTTCCAGTGCCCAGTGAGGACGTCATTAAACTGCACACAGAAGGACCGTAAGATCCTATTGCTCAGATTTGCAATTTTCCAGCAAGAGGAGGATGGAGATTCAGGCTGTGGCTACAAAAGACACTTGAAATACAGGTCCTTTTAGTAAAACCAGACCTGTGACCATCCCTGGCCTTACTTTCACTGTCCACAGAGTGAGGACCACAAAAGAACTTGAATTCCAGGACCACTTTAGCTACGGGAGAGATTCCATCTGCTTCCACAGTGTCTGAAATGAGGGGCTTTGGAGTCTCTGATACCACAGTAAAGTGGGCAGATGGGAACTTCCCAGTGTCGTGGAGACGGCAGAAATATCTGAGCTCGAGCAGAGTGTGGAACCTTTCTACCAAGTCGAGCACAGCCCCAGAAGGTGGAGAGAAAAAGAGACAGAGCAAATCCCTTTTAAAGCCCCGAGTTTCCATGGTTTTGGATCCAGCCACGACCTTGAAGCAGCAGAAGTCTGCAACCCGCACTTACAAAGCAGAAGAACGATAAATATGTGCATTTCTGCAGCACCCCGAGGTCCTCGAGGGACATAGGGAGCAGCAGTGAATTAAGGCTCATGACGCAGGGAGCCATCCTCGCTGACCCCAAAGCCTGAACACAAACTAAAGGAAGTAGTTTTTCACACAGCTCATAATTCAGTCGGGGACCTCACTGCCACAGGATGCTGTGGAGGCTGAAGGCATTAAAGGGTGGCAAAATGGATTAGGGAGTCTGTGGAGGAGAGGCCAATCCATCGCTCTTGAGCACAATGGTCTGGGTGCAGCTGCCGGTCTCGGGGTGGCTCTGTCTTTGCTTTTCCTTCAGCTTTCTTGGGTCATCCGGATGGATTTGGATGGCCCTGGGTTGGGGCAATCCCCAGGATCAGTAGAGTGGGTGATGACAGATGAAGAGTAGCACTGAGGAAGAGGATTTGAGGATCCTGGTGGATGAGAGGTTGGACACGAGCTGGCAACATGAGATTGCAGCCCAGAAAACCAACCAGATCCTGGGATGCCTCAAAAGAAGAGTGGCTGGCAAGGTGAGGAAGGTGATTCTGCCCCTCTGGTGAGACCTCAGTGGCGGAGTTCCAAGCACAAGAAATACATGGACCTGGTGGAGTGGATGCAGAGGAGGGCTAGGAAAATGATCTGAGGGCTGGAGCCCCTGTGCTGTGCAGACAGGCTGGGAGAGATGGGGTTGTTCAGCCTGGAGAAGAGAAGGCTCCAGGCAGACCTCATTGCAGCCTCTCAAGATGCACAGAAGGTTTGCAAGAAAGACAAAGGGAGGTTACTTACCAAGGCCTGTAGTGACAGGACAAGAGACGATGGTTTTATTCTGAAGGAGGGGCAGGTACATGCTGGATGTGAGGAAGGCATTTTTTATAACGAGGGTGATGAGGCTCTGGCACAGGTTGTTCAGAGAAGCTGCAGCTGCCCCATCCCTGGAAGTGTTCAAGGCCAGGCTGGATGGGACTTGGAGCAACCTGGGATAGTGGAAGGTGTCCCTGCCCATGGTAGACGTTTTGGAGCCGGATGACCTTCAGGATCCCTCTCAAACCAAGCCCCACTATGTTGCTGCCCATGGAAGCAGGAGAGAGGAGTAGATGGTCTTTAAATTTCCCTTCCAAACCAGTCCACCCTATCATTCCATGATTCTAGGATTCCATGTCCCTTACTCCTTCCCTAAATAGCCATTCTTTCATTTACTATGGAAAGGTGCAGGGACATTATATTAAGCCACAAAAATTATGTCCACACTGCCAAACCATCTACAGAGCCTGAAACCAAAAGGAGTGTCACAAGTCACATCTGCTTTGTTAAAACTCCCTCCCAAAATGGGTTGGCCTGATCCCCCCTCTCTCTTTGCTCTGTGGGGAAAGCAGCCCTTGGGATGCATGGTGATCTGCCCTGACCTAAATTCTTCTGGAGTGTCACGCTCACCCCCGCGCAGGGCTGTGCCTGAGCTAACCGTGCTGGACAGCAAAGGATCCTGCCTGCTCTGCTCCCTGGAGACTCCCCTTTTCCTCGCAGACTCCTCAGGGCAGAAACTGCCTTCTAGGCTCTCCTGTAGCAAATCCTAGGATGCTGGAATGCAGAGAGGCTGGCAGAGGGATGCAATCACAGCACAGGCGTTAACAAGCTGGATTATTCCTCACATCTCATCCATCAGCCTCATGACAAGCAGTTCAGGATTTGCATAAACGAGACAGATGTACTCTGTTCCCCTCCCAGCCCTCTCCCCAGGAACCCTTGAGCAATGTGACGTGGGAGAGAAGATTACTGGTGAGGGGCAGGCAGGGGGGTTATCGGGAGGCAAAGTTCTTCCTCTCTTCTCACTTCCTTTGGCTTTGTTCAATCTCAGGAGATGATGGAGGACATTATGGAGTGATTTGTGCAGCACCGAGGATGTGCTGGTTCGGGGCTGGGGTTAGTGAGCTGTCTGTGTGCAGCCTTGATGAAGATGAAGGGCTGAAGGAGGACGGTTTATGTTTATTCTGAGGAGGGCTTGGGTGATGCTTCATCACAGGGATGACAGCGGAATCTGGGATTTTTACACGCTCCTTTATTTGTATGAGTATTTACTTCTGGCTCGGAGGACAGGACTGAAGAGCTGGAGGGCAGCTGGAGGACTGCAGGCAAGAGAGCTTAAATTTAGGTTACTACACAAGACCCAAGGCCTTGGAGGGGAATTCAGCTACAAAGCCATGTGCTGGCAGTTCCTCTTGCCCCATTTCCTCCAGAGAAAGATTTTGAGGCTCTTTCTCCTGCTTCCATCCCAGCAGTGTTTAGGGAAACGTCAGCCCCAGGTGCTCCTGGGCAGCCCTGCAGTGACAAACCCACCTGTGCGGTGCAGGAACCTGCCTCAGCAAGCCAGGAAATGGAGGAATGATGAGCAGTCCTTCTAGGAAGGTGCCAGGAGGTGAGGATTGGTGCCTTTTTTGCCCAGAGGATAGACTGACCCAGCACAGTGGGGCGCAGTGGAAGTCCCCAATCTCCCAGGACAATCCCTGGAGGGGCAGGCTGGAATCCAGCACAGGTTGGTTGGGAATGAAAATTCCCGCCTCGTGCCAGACACAAAGAGCAGATGGCCCTCCTTAGCTCCTGAAGAACGGGAATCCACCTGCCAAATCAATGCTAATTTGCCCTTTTGCTGTCTGTCTCCACAGGCTCCGTCTCTGCTGCTGAAGGATACAGAGCAGGGGCTGTTCTTGGCTCTGGGAGCAGGCATGGCACAGCTTGTGGACACACCCCAGACCTCCTTCCCCCTGAGAGGAGCTGGCCTCATCCCACGGACCTGCAGGAGAGAGTCCCTTGGCTCAGCCATCTGCCACGCTGTGTCCTGGCACCGCCGTGGGCCAAAGCTTCGCCAGGGAACGTGGAAATAATTAAACGGTCTGGATGATCACGGGGCCACGCTCGTGCCTGCCTGTAACCCCTCGTTCATTTATGAGGAGAGATGGAGCCTCAGAGGGAGTGCATGGACACAAACAGCAGAAGGGGGTGTTCTCTCAGGTGTCACTGGAGGAACTGAGGGGTGGGGGAGCCCAGAGAATCATAAAGTCATGGAATGGTTTGGGTTGGAAGGGGCCTTAAAGACCCTCCAGTCCCCACCCCCTGCCATTGGTCCAACCTTCCACCAGACCAGGTTAACCAAATCCCCGTTCAGCCTGGCCTGGAATTCCTACAGGAATGGGGAGTCCACAGCCTCTCTGGGCAGCCCCAGCCCTCTGATCTCCGTCTGGGGAGCAAATCCAGGTATCACCTCTGTGGGATCAGGTGGACTTTTGCATTGGAGCCACATCAATGGGGCAGCTCTTCCCTGTCTTACCCTTCTCTGCACATAAACCATCAACTTTTGAGGAGACTGTGACCCCTGCCATCGCCAGCAGCAGATTAGAGCACTCCTCTCAACACTCAGCATTCCTGGCCCAAGCAGCCAGGTGAGGAAAAACTTTAATCCAAAATTTTTTTGTCAGGGCTGCCCTTTGGGAGCTCACAAAAAGCCGATAAACGTGGATAGGGAGGGTGGATCCTAGTCAGGCGAGCAGGGGCATAAAGTTTGCTGCCAGTGCTTTTCATGAGAACTGGATCAGTGCTTTTTCCCTCTCCCTCCTTCCCTCCTTCTCCTTTGCCTTTGCAAAGTGCGACAGCGTGGGGATGAATCGCCTGATTGTGCGCTCCTCTTTCCCCCACCACGCCGCTCCAACAGCAGGGCTGGGGGATGGAAAAGGAGCCCAGCTGCTTCTTGTGGGCTGTTCTCTCTCCACCCACCAAGCACTTTAAATCAGACACAAATTAACACCAACTCCTGGCATCCTTTATTAGCCGGATTGGCTCAGCCTTAGTTTGCTTTGCTTCTATCTTCTATTTTAATATTTTGTATTTTTCCCTCCCCAGTCCCACCTTCCTGAAGTGCACACCTAACAATAACTGCAATGCACTGGAGAGCAGAGATGGCCCTTCAGCTCTTACAGGTAGTGTTAATATCTGGTTTCTTGAGATTTAAACCACGCACTGTGCCCCAGTAGGGGACAGCAATCCCTCAAATGTCTCATATTTCAGGGATTTTTTCCCCCAAGCTGCTCTTGGAGCATTGTTCGGGGAGGAACCCCATGCACAGAGTCACGAACATGATGAACGTCACCTTTAGGGTACAGAGTATTTGTCATTTGTCATCTGAGCAGGAAATTATGTAATATCTCTTCTCTAGCACAGGGAATTGAAGTAGCTGGAATTTGACTGCCTAATGTGGGACACGGTGAGGGTTAAAACCTGAATCCTCTGTCGCTGCAAGGGATTGCTGTCTCCAAAGGCTCCACAGAGGCTCAAACATAAGGAGATGTTCCCACACTCTGGGAAAGGTGGCACCAACCTGGTCACTGATCCTCATCACAACGGGGCCACAGGACCAGAGTCTGAAGAAGAGCCATCACTGCTGAAGACGCACAAATGACTTCATGAAGGGCCACAAACATGGTCAGAGGGCTGCAACACCTCTCCTTGAAGACAGGCTGAGAGAGCTGGGGTTGTTCAGACCAGTCAGGGAAGAGAAAACTCTCGAGACACATCTATGCAGCCTCCCAGTGCCTTAAGGGAGCTTATAAAAAGGAGGGAGAGGGAATTTTTACACGAGCAGATAGTGACAGGGCAAGGGGCACTGGTGTTAAACTGAAGAAGGACAGATTTAGATTAGAGATTAGGAAGAAATTCTTCCCTGGGAGAGTGGTGAGGCCCTGGCACAGGCTGCCCAGAGAAGCTGTGGCTGCCTCACCCCTGGAAGTGTCCAGTGCCAGGTTAGATGGGGCTTGGAGCAGCTTGGTCTCATGGAAGGTGTCCCTGCCCGTGGCAGGGGGGTTGGTACTTGATGGTTTTCAATGTCCCTTCCAACCCAAACCATTCCATGATTCTGTGATCACAGGGCCCTGTCCCTCTTGTACTCCTGTTTTATCAGTCCCCACCAGCAACGTGCTTGATGGAGACACGACATGAGGAACAAATAATGGGTTTCCTGCTGGAAGTACCGTGGAATTGTCTGTCTCCTCCTGGCTGGCTGCTTGGCCATGTTTGCCAAGCCGCGCACCATTCGGCAACTGTCAAACCTTTTGTGGATTTCCATCTCTGCAATATTCGTTTCTTAGCAACTCTGTTTGCTTTTAGCAAAAACAAAATGTCTCTGCCTGTGGCATGCTATTTTGGGCAGAAATGGTGCTGTTTCAGGTCCACGCCAGTCAGAAGGACCCTGGTGAAAGTGGTCCTGTCTGCCCACTCACTCTTAAGAGCACTGAGTGAAATTCTTATTTGTTTCCTGCGCTCCACCTGCCGCAGGGAAAGCACAGCAATCCCGGGCATGGGCTGTGGCAAACAGCTCCTACTGCTGCACTGCTGTTCCACGGTCCCTGCCATTCCCGAGATCCTGGAGTAGATTGTATAACCCGGCTAATAAAGGTACAAGTCAGCGGCAAATTTTACAGCAGAACAAAGTTTCAGCGAGAAAATGCGGTTACGCGACCCCTGTGTGCTTTATTGGGAATGTCCTTGGCCTTGCAAACTTTGATTGGATCCAGCTCTACCAGAAGCTTTGCCAGCACGTCCTGCTTGAGAGAAAGACCAATGAACTTGGGGGGCCGACCTTGTAAAAAAGCTCAGCAACAATTTCTGCCACGGACCAAGAATGAACAGCACAACGTGAGGGTCGCTGTGTCATTGCAGGATCCGTATTTTTCATTTCTTTGTTTTCATGGGATCACAGAATGGTTCGGGTTGGAAGGGACCTTCAAGGTCATCTCGTTCCATCCCCTGCCATGAGCAAAGATGCTTTCCCCTAGACCACATTGCTCAGAGCCCCATCCAACCTCACCTTGAGCACTTCCATGGATGGGGAGTCCATCCTATTGTTTCATTCCCACCAAAATGCTACAAATCCAGTCTCTGTCCAGTAGAAACTGGAATGAGTGGCCAGCTCTACTCAGAACCCCTCTGCAAGGTAAGTTTTATCCTCCTTCATGAGTTCCCTGTAAGGGTAAAGACACACAAACTGACATTAAACAGCATCAGCACCTCCTGAGATTATGATTTAGGAGATCTGATCGATTGGAAACTAATTCCAATTAAAAACCAACCAGGCAGAAATGCTGCCTCACTTCACAGGCTCAGGAAGGAGCTGAATTAAATAAGATCCCAGAAAAACAAATGGGACTTGAAGGCATTTAGCATCAGTGTGGGGAGACGGATGAATGGAAAATGGGACTTTCAGAAGGTGAAGATCAGCTGTGCTTTAAATATAACTGCAGACATCAAGTCTCCCACCCATCACAATCCCTCTGTTTTGTATTATCAGTTCAAGCTGAGCTGAGTTGAGTCGAGCACATCACCCTGAACATACCCCACACCTCTGAATCCCTCGGAATATTTAGGACAGGATCGAGATCTCACCTCACCAACTCAGTCTGCCCCTGGCATAAGACTGCTTTACTTCTGCATTGCTCTGTGCCCACGGGAGCTGCCGACCCCCTGATGTTTGATTTGTGGCATTTTATCTACTTTGCAAGTGACTCAAATGATGATGATTCTCAGTATGAATCAAAAAATCCCCAAAAGCTGGTTAAAAACCAGGCAAGATGAAGAGGAAAAATAAGACTTGAATTTTAAAGATCTGTCACTGGCAAAACTGTAGATGCAGGCTGAGAACAGAGGGAAAGAAGATACTCAGCAACTCCAGAGTTAATATCTTGAGGCCTCAGGAGGCCTCTGAGAATCAGCAGAGTTGGAGATGGAACTCAAGTGGTGTGGGAACTTGTGCGTTTTGTAGCCATTTTCTCTGGAAATAAGGACCATCCGTCTTTGATATAGATCCAAAGTTATTCACTGACTCCAAGAAGCCTCAGTGACGTCAGCAGGGCCAGGAATCCATCTCTTTATTCCTGAGCTGAATGCCTACATATTGTTTTCACGCAGCTGTAAAGACCTCTTTTATGCATCTTCTTGATTTTTCTCTGGCTCATTCATCCTGATTCATCCTCCTTTGCTCGGAGCTCCTCGAATATCCTGCAAGGAGCCCACACACTCAGACACATTCTTGCCCGAGCCTACATCACAGTGTATTTGTCCAACTAATTTTTACTGAAATAAAGTTCCTGCCTTGCAAGATTGCCAGGAGCAATTGTTTTGGTGAATCATAAATACTGCAGAAAGTAAATGTTGGTTCAGGTTGTTTGTTTCTGCACTTGGCAGACCAAGCTGTAAGGGTGCACACATCCCCCAGGAAACTGAGATTTTAGTTCAGCAAATAAACAATGATGGCAATGGATATTCATTAGGAGAGTCCTACATTTGACTCTGGGGGGTGAATCTGCAGAAAATCGCGAACTCCCTGCCAAGGATCACCAAACTGCAGCAGAAGTGTGTGTGCATCCTCACCTCTCTGCTCAACATCCTCTCCTTGCCTGCAAACCACCCTCTCCAGGCTAAGGAATGACCCAGGAAGATCCCAGGGCGAGAAAGAGAAGATAAAGTAGATTGTGCCACTACTGAACCACAGTGGAGAGAGGTACTGTGCATTTTATCTGAAGCTTTTTTAGGGAAAAGTACACAAGTTGGCCAAGACTTGAGAAAATGGGGTTTTTTTCAGTCCCACTTTAACCACTGGGTTTTGATGTTTACGATGTAGGGCCACCTGGAAGATGATAGAGTCACAGGATGGTTTGGATTGGAAAGGACATTAAAGATCATCTCATTCCAAACCCCTGCCATGGACAGGAACACCTTCCACTAAATATTTGGAATGAGTTATTTAATCTATCCTTGAATGCCTAAAAGACAGAGATGCAAATCTGAGCTCTCCACTCAAGGTTCCTTGGTCTGTCCATGGAAGGAAATGGGAATCTGCAGCATGGAGTGATTTTGTACAAAGCCACTATGGTCCGAAGCGTCTCGGGCAGTCCTGCACTGACAGAGGAGCTTCCAGGGGCACATTTTTGGGTCACTGCTGTCCCCATGTCTTTGGGAAGGGCATAAATTTCTCAGGACAAATTTATCCATGGACAAATTCCTCAGCAGCACTGCCCAGTGAAGACACTTCATGGGGAGACAGAAAATGGACCTCAAAATAGGGATCCAGACCCCACATCAGGACCAAGCGCCAAAAATGTTGTTGTTGAGCCAGAGTCCTTTGCTGGAGCTCACCCTGGATCTGTTTCCTGATATCGATGGAAGATCCTGATCTTCTTCAGCAGATACTGATTACAAGGCCCTCTAAATTCTGCTTTAATACAAATAATATATAAAGGTAACACTGTAATATTTCATGATATGGTGACTGTAATTCCACTGCTGTTAAAGAGCAGTTGCGGTGTAATTATGATAAGTATGTTCTCTGACACGCTTTAGTACCACAAATACAAATGCAACGTAATTACACTCCATTACGATATATATTAATATGGCAATTTAATTTTGCCATAATGTAATAATATAATTGGTAATTACAGGACGAGTTGCATGTATCAGTGCTTTACATATGTGCACACACACATGCACACACCCCCTCGTGTCTTGGAAAAGAGGTGACTGAGTGGCTCACGGTGTGGCTGAGAATAAATACTGTAAATGTCACTGCAGCGCTGTACATCCGATTCAGGTAGCACAGGGACACCGGAGAGCGAGCACAAACCACTCACTCATGCAGTTAATGTTCTTATTATATCAACAGAAATAATTATTGATTGAAGAAAAAAAACGAACCACAGTATAATTACATTTTAATTGCAATATAATTCTACTGTGATTACACTTTTTCTGTTATTTGGCTTGGCCAATAACAATCGGGTTAGTGAGACATTGTTCTCATAATTTTAAAAGATTGTATTATTGTGTGGTATTGCACAGCCTCCCAAGAGAAGAAGCTTCATCACTGATCAATTATTTCAACATAAACCTGGATTAGTGTAGGAAAATTAACAATAAAGAGCAGCAATAAAGAGTAGCCCTCCCAAACCTTTCATGGCTCTGGTATCACCAAATCACTGGCACTCAAAAAATCTGAAAAAAATATTGCATGGGGAGATGAGATGCCGTAAGATGGGTCCTTACCCTCAGTTTAGAACCCTCTGTCAGCTTTTAAGGAGCGTGTTTGGAAAAGCTGAAGTGTTTAGAGTAGAAAAAGAAGATTATTCTATCTCATTCTATGTCCTCTCCTCAAAATATCTCTTGATTCAGAACAGTTGCCTATCCAGGAAATATGAGAAAGAAGGTTGTGGATGCTGTTCCAATGCCATGAACATCCCTGGCTTCCTCAAAAGTAATTGAGGATGGAAGATGTTGTTCCAGAGAAGTTCTAAAGAGAGTTTTGTTACTTGTCTCAGATACCAGAAGGGTCTGGGAGACCTCACAAGTGGCAAGAGACAATTATCTCATCATCAGCCTCAGAGCATTTTTGTGCTCAAAGCGCTGGGAAGAACAATTAGCGTCCTCCCTTCCTGCATTCCCCCTCTTATTTCCTATTCATTAAAAAAATAATAAAAAATCAAACTGAATGAAAACGTTGGAGAAGGAACGAAACTCTGTGTGCCTCCTGGATACTCTGGGTGATACAGTAGCCATGGCAACAAGCAGTTCAACAGAACTCCTTTACCTTTGATTTTTCCTTTTTTGTCTTAATGTTTACAAGAAAAAATGGAATTTTTGTTCCCAGTTTGTCTCCTGTGTAGGCCAAGCAAAACACTTTGTACGGCTTCTCATGAGGTTCCCCCTCTTTTTCATCACTTGCACGAAGGCATGACCCAGTCCCAGCTGAAATCAAGTTGTCCATGAAGTTTTCATCTGCTCTTAGTAAACCCCCTCCCAAAAAAACCAACCCAAAACAACGGGATAGGAGGGTGGGAGGTGAGTTCGAAACATCCTGAACAGCTCAACAGTTTAACACTGACTCATTCCCACTGCAGACCCTGCAGACCAAACATTCTGGAGGGTCCCAGGAGGGATTAAACAGATTCACAGAGGCACAATCGATCCACAGTTATAGGTTTTTTCAGACACAGCTCCATATCAGAGAAAAATAATCATCTTCCAGTCAGTGACTGCTGGGTGTAAGGAGAGAGCATCACAGATGGGATTATTATACTTGCTCCTTTTTGCTTTATTCCTCTCACAGGCCTCTGCCCAGGGAAGAGGTGGAATCACCATCCCGGGAAGGGTTTAAAAAATGTGTAAATGTGATGCTTAGGGACATGGTTTAGTGGGGACCTGGCGGTGTTGGGTTAATGGTCAGACTCGACAACCTCAGAGATCTTTTCCAACCTAAATAATTCCTTGATTTTGCGCTGTTTTTACAAGCTCCATTGATCACTGGTCTCACGCAGCATGAATGTTACAGATTTTGTGTTCAAAATCACACCCAACCTTCCAACTTCCCACCTGTCCTGGAGAACGGAAGTGTTTTGAGGCAAGGGATGATCGCAAGAGACGATCTGAGCCAGTGAGCCTGGATCAGCACTTGGCAAAGGCTCCAGCCTGGTCCCCAGGCTCAGGAAGGATCTCTGGTGAGATCCCCTGTCTGACGAATGCCAAATTGTGCAGTATCACACAATCACAGAATCACCATGTTGGAAGAGACCTTCAAGATCATTGAGTCCAACCCATGCCCTAACACCTCAACTAAACCATGGCACCAAGTGGGACATTCAATCTCTTTTTAAACACATCCAGGGATAGTGACTCCACCACCTCCCTGGGTAGATCATTTCAGTACTTTATCACTCTTTCTGTAAAAAACTTTTTTCTAATATCCAACCTATATTTTCCTTGGAGCAGTTTAAGACTGTGTCCTCTTGTTCTGTCAGTTGTTGTAAACCACAGATCACATGTAGATCATGGAGTGCTCATCTGAGTTGTGTCTCCAGGGCTGGGAATGGTTTGTGAATTTTCACGGCATTCCAGGGAAACCTGAAGCGAGAACAGTGGCACAGGAGATGAGCTCAGAGCCATGGCCCAGTGCCTGCCACTGCAGAGGTATTCAAGCCTGGTTGAATTCTTTTTTTAAAAATGAGCTGGTTTCAAGCCAAGGCTCCAAGCAGAAGCTCAGGGTGGTGAGGCCATACCCCACAGACACTAGATTCACCCAGATCCTCTGGGAAAACAGGGTGCCTCTTGGCTAGTAGGAAAATGCAACTGAAGAATTTGAGGGAGTTTTTTGTTCTGTGGGTTATTTTGTGGTGGATTTTTTTGCCAACAACCACCACAGGAGACACTGACCGGAGCTTGGCTTTGACTTTTGCTCTTTCTCACCTTGCCCAGCAATAACACCATGGACACACAGAGCAAAAGAACTTTTACCTCTCCTTGCAGCTCCAGCCCTTCCTTCTCTCCTGGAGCAGGCAGGCAGACTGCAGCAGCTCCGAGAGAGGGGCCAAGTGTTCTCATGCTGCTCCCCAGAGCCAGGAGACTGTGGCAGAGTCAGGCTCTGTGCTAGGGCTTGGGCTTGCAACCAACGCTGACACTGCATTGCAGCACTAGGAAAAGTGGGGAGGGAGGAAAACGGATGCACACCCTGCAGGGAAAACAGCAGAGGTGGGATCACCCTCCCCATCTCTGGTGGGAATCCTTTGCTCGACAGGGCTGTGCTCCCACAGCACTTCACCACAAAAATACACAGAGGGAAACCTAGGGCTGACAGGTGACCAAAAAAAATAAAATAAAATAAAACCAAACTCCCAAACGTGTAAAGCAAAAGCCTAGCTGAGCTGGCACTTCTGCCTCCTTCCACAGTCTAACTCATTACTTTATTGAGTGCTCTGGGATACTCGGAGTGTGAGGCTGCGCTTTTAAAAAAATTCACCACTGTCCTAGAGTCAATTCCATTCGTGTTCAATAGAAAGCAGATCAGGCTGCTACAGAGCAGACCCTGCCAGAACCAATAACTGCACAAGCCATGGTGTTATGCGAAGATGCTGCTTCAATAAATTATCAGCTGGGGAAAGTCTGGATCCTTTAATACTCCAGAGATTTGTGACTGCGCAAACCTGTGTTTGGATACAGATAAATGCAGTTAAACAGATCCACCAGATGCCATTGGCTGAGGATTCTCTGAGTAACAAGGAATGACACATTTAAAACTCCAGGTTAAAACTGGGACTTACTGGCCCACCTCCAGAGATGAAAAAAATATTATCCGTATTTTAGGGACACAGTAGCTAAAGAAGAGGGAATCCTGCATGTCAACCCCCAAACCACTGTGTCTACATAGAGAAATATCTGCATTGGATGATCCCAGTGGATCCCTGGGACTCATTTGTGCTGCCAGGTCATGGTAAACACTGAAAACAACCTTCAGAAGAGGAAATCAAAGTCTGGCTGGTGGGAGAGAGGAGATTTGGGAGGACCACTAACAAAAAGTGGGGAAAATTTTCCTCTTTGGGAGGGAAAAGCCATTTAGTTGAACCCACTTGAAGAAGGACTGGATGAATGGATGGAGAAGAGGTCCACTGAGAGAGAGCACCATGACTCCTGTCCCCTCTGCACACGGTTAATGCTGAGGACTCAGTGCCAGGAGCCTTCCTGGAGGTCTTGAGGAGTCTCTCGACACAGAGAGCTTTTTTCAAGAGTTTGGGTGGTTTGTTTCAGAAATCATAGCAAGGCTGATCCTGAAAGACGCCACCTCAGCTCTTCCTGCGGGCCACACCCTTCCAAGTGTCCTGAGTTGAATATTCTCATGAGCAGAGTTTCTGTTATGGAGACATCTCTGAGTCTCTGGTGACATTAAAAGTGGTAAGGTGGAATCTATGAGGTAATTTCCTACTAATCTACAGGGATCAAACTTTCTTCTCAAAACTGGGGCAAAAGAACGATTAAGAGCATCCTGTAAGACCTCAAGAGTACTGAAACTGGCTACAGCATCCATTGTGTTTACCCACCACTCACCCTCTCCTTCCCCTTTTGAAACATCCAGCATATCTTTAGTGACCTAAACAACCACGTATTTTACTGTTACATAATGAAAATACTCAAACTAGGCAGGGAATGAGGAAGGGGGAGACCAGCTACGAACAACCAACTGAAATTTAAATCGAAGAAAAAATGAACATCACCTGCCCAAACATCAGCCCTACTTTTCTCCCTCCCTCAGTGGGGCACCCAGCTGAACCACAGCCTCGCCTCATTGCCTGGCTGATGAACTCTGAAAGACTGCAGCCCCAAGCAGTTCTCTTCCAGGGAGTTTCCTTGCATTTCTGTTCACAGGCTGTAATCGGATATGAAGCTTTTTTGGGACGCGTTAGCACAGATGACACTCTGCAGAAAGGAATTGTGCTGCAGCGTCTGCTGCGTGCGGACGTAAGTCCTCCTTCCCTCCCCAGCTGATGTTACTATTATTGTTCTGGAGTTCATAACAACATGGCTCGGAGCATTTCCAATTTGTCCTGTAGACACAAACCCTAAAAAATGATCTCTTCTTCCTTTCCACGTCTCCCTAGCCAGCAGGAGGACGTTGACATGATTGAATTCCTGGGGTGGGTGCGGAAAGGGAAGCAAGCAGTGGGTCCAGTGTGGCAGTGGAATTGAATTCTCAGATCTTGAGCTTGGAAGAGAATTTTCTATCGATAGCATTTGTAAAACGAAACAGTGCTGACACTTTTAATGGTGGAGCTTGCATGAATTCTATTTAATTTTGCTTGTTGACTGGTTTCTTCCCAAGAACCCAGATTTACCAAAAATAAAGGCAGTTGCTTTTGCCATGCTGGAAAGATTCAGGTTTTCCTTCCAGGAGAACCTATTTACAGTAAGATCTGCTTTCTTGGGAAAGCCGAAACAGAACAGCTCAACTTCCCCGTGTCCTGGAGAAGTGCCATGATGGGAAGTTGGCTTGGGGCAACTTGGAATGAAGAATGGGGAATTTCATTTCTAGAGGACTGGCTTGATTCCTGTTTGGACCAATGAGGGAAAAAAAAGTAAGTTTCTGTTTGGATCAATCATGAAAATAAGAAGTCTCCTTTTCGTGGCTCCCTGATGGATTTTGCAGTCCTTCCTGAATTTCTAACCAGGTTGGGGCTTGCACCGATCAAAATGCAAAGCAAACAAATACTAACAACCCTACTGATGATATTTTTCAGTGAAACTGAGAGATTTCTCCTCTGCCACCTGAGATCTGGTCTGAGAGACGCTGTTAGGGAGGGATGGATGGAGTCCAGTTTCTTTTTGCTTTCACTGTGTATTTTAATCTCCGCAGTTTTCAGTCCCACACCTTTTACAGGCATGAAAATAAGCTTCCAAGCAAAGATCTTCTGCTGGTATAAACCAGAAAAACTCAATCCTATCAACTAAGAAATGTCATTTTAAAGTGACTCATTACTTTTTAACAAGGGACCAGAGAGAGAAAGTTTCCTTTCTTGCAGTCAGATGATGCCTCTCTTTAGCAATTCAAGGCAGTGAGGCTGGAGAAGTGTCTGGAGCACAGGTTTTATCAGGAGAGTCTGAGGGAGCTGGGATTGTTTAGTCTGGAGAAAAGGAGGCTCGCTCTCTACCTGACAGGAGGGTGAAGCCGAGTGGGGGTGAGTCTTTTCTCCCAGGTAACAAGTGACAGAACGAGAAGAAATGGCCTCATGTTGCTCCCGGGAAGGTTTAGATTGGCTGTTAGGAAATATTTCTTCACAGAAAGGGTTCTCAAGCACTGTAATAGGCTGCCAAGGAAAGCGGTTGAGTCACCATCCTTGGAGGGATTGAAAAGACGTTTTAGATTTGGGGTTTAGAGACATTGTTTGGCGCTGGCCATGGCAGTGCTAGGTTAATGGTTGGACTTGATGATTCTAAAGGTGTTTTCCAACCTAAAATGTCTTTTGTTCCACTGAAGGAGCTAAAAAACCACCGTGCTCCAGCATCCTAGATAGCTTTTGATCCCTGAAAAAGAAACATCCTGGCTTGACGTTCGCACAACACCAGTGAACCAGGCAAACAGTGCTCTGGAGGGTCCTGTCTCACACCCTCTGGGACTCAACAGCAGTGATTGCTCAGTGCAATAATCCTAAAAAAAGCGCTGGTCATTTTCCAAAAGCTAATGACAAGTTTGTTAGTTAATTGCCCAGATCAGAGCCAAGGGCGATTAATGATCTAACAAACCAGTCGATGAACTGGTAATGAAGACCAATTATGATCTGTATCAACACCCCACTACCAAAGAATCCCCTTTATTAGTCTTTTCTCCCCTCTCTAGAGGGTCTTGAACATGCCAGGGGCTATTTCAGGAGATTGCTGGCTCCCTGGAAATCAATAACCAATCAACACCTGGAGCTTACGCTGAGAAAATGCATATGCCAGAAAACAAACCCTCCAAGAAACATTTTACCTAGAAAATTAATGAACCCAACATGTAATGTGATTTGCCTTAGACTCAGCTGTTCAACAGCTTGTTCAAGGCACTGTTTTTTTCTTTGTTTAAATCCCTTGCTAAAAATGTACAATGTAGAGGGAAAGCACATAGAAGTGGAAAACCATTCTCTTAGGTGTGATAGCGACTGAGTGACCGGAATGAGCTCCTTTGCTGTGATAGACGCAGGAAGGCATAGTAAAGGTTTGTCCAGAAGAGGCATCTATAATGTAGGGGTGTTATTTTAGGAACTGGAGAGTTCACAACAAACTTCCCCGGTCCTTAAACAACCCCGGGTTGGGAGAACGTTGAATCATAGATAACACAGGGAGAGATCTACTCCATCTCCAGGCCAAGCCCATCTGGAGAGAGACTTTTGACAAGGGCATGCAGTAACAGGATGAGGGGGACAAAAAAATCTAGGAAAAGCTCTGCCATGTCTAATTTGGATACCCAGTACTGCAATCTAAGCCAATGGCTGGGTCCTTTTGTCCTGTAAATCCAGAAAAACATCTTATTTCCTTTCTTGGCCACAATTCCTCCTGTACCCCTACAGCAGGCAAAGCAGTCTCATGTCTCTGTTTTTCTGTAGAATGCAAAAAAAAAAAAAAAATCTCATTTGTTTATTTATTTTTCAACATTAGTTGCATCCTAATCTAAACTTTGAACTCACCAGGTCATAAAAAGCTGATAAAAAAGATACTCTACAATAAAATCTTAATACTTTGTTTCCAGCAGTACCGAGGAGAGACATTATTTGGGGTGAACACATCTCTCCTATTCAGGACCTAGAACTGCTGATTCAGAGGCATTAGAGGAGACCCTTCCTTTCAGTATCCACCCAGTTTCATCACTAGGTAGCTTCTTTTGAGAACATCATACGGCAGCAGTGGGCAGTGACAGATTCCGCTCAAAAGGGGGTCAAAATATCACTCAGGAGCTTTGAGAACTCTTGGAGCCAAGGGCTGGGGACCCCAGAGCTGGATAGTGTCCTAGGATACAACATCTGCATCCTCCTAAATCTTCTGTGAGCCCCCTGCTAAAAGTATGAAGGGCTTCAACTCCACCAGTCAGCACTTACACAAGATTTACTATTGGTTTTAATATTACCAGTGCTGGAGGCACAGAGGAGGAATAGTGCAAGCATGGGAGCCTTCAAGCAGCCAAGAGAGAATGGCAGCAGCCTCCTCAAAGCGATTTATTCTCACCAAAGAGCTGAATCACTTCTGTGAGCAGCTGATGGTGGTGGTTTCAAGGTCTGGGTTTGATTTCATGCCTGGTTCTGCCACCAGGCTCTGGCTTTGGGGGGAGCAGTGGGAACAGTGCATTGGTGCAGTCTGCACTGATGGCAGCAGCCCAGCCCAGCTCTGATGGCTTGAGCTGCACTGGTGTAAATCATCTCTCATCCCCCCACGATAATGTGAGTCACTGATCCTGGCACTTGCCTGTCTTGGCAGGTCTCCCAGAACGCGTTGCATGGCTCTCAGCAGTCAGGGGAAGCTTTCAATGGGATTTGTGGGTAGAGGGATATTGACTTCTCTACGCCTTGGTTTCCTCATTGGTGGAACAAAGCTAATAACCCTTACCCAGTCCTTCAAATAAGAAAGCAAAACTTGATCAAAAAACTTAGCCAACTGTGGTTTATGTAATGCTTTGTGATCCTGAGGCAGAGAGAACTCTAGGAGAGAAAAGTCCACTTATTCTGAATAGTTTTAAAAGTCTCTCCTCCACACTCTGTCGATTGGCTCATGCTGACTTAATCTCGGAACTCAGCTGAGCATCTGCTTGCCCAGAATTAGCCCCGGGGGTGGGAAACCCAGTTCACATTCCACTTGCAACCTGCAAGGTGAGGCCCTGATCTTTTTCACCCTCTGGAGCTCGTTAGAGGGTATTGTCTTGTTTCCCTTTTTAAACACTGAGCTGTCCTGCTCAGTCTGTCCCTACTTGTCTTGCTCCTTTGTTCCCTGGTGATCAATTTGATCTAATTCATTCTTCTTTTTCCACACATTTACAAGTTCTTTTAAATGCAGCACCTACTACAGATGCCAAACTTTTTTTTAATTTCAAGTTCCTCTCTCTCTCCACTTCATCTAATCTTTATTAATTAACTAGTTAATAACCATCAATTATTCTGTAAATAAACGAGTGGCTGAGCAGCCTCTGTGCAGTGCTTTCCTCCTTCTGAGCAGCATGGTACCAAATGCTCCAATTCACAGTCTTTGCAGCAGCTATTTTGATAGAACAAAATTTGTACCCTGGGGACAAACTTTTTTGTGTTGCCCAAGAACAGAACATTTCAAATGTTTTGAGTACTAGAGAGCAGTATTAGGGCTGCCATCAGTCTTCTGAGCCTCAGGAAAGTCAAAAAAACCACAGCAGAGCTCTCCACTTCTACAGGCCCCTTTCTAATACCACAGCATTTGGAGGAGGCCTGCAGAAGTGTAGCCATTCACGCTATACCACCAAATTTGGGATAGGGCACCATCAGCTTTTCCATTTTGGGCACATGCAAACCCAGTGAGTCAAAAACTGGTCTCACTTCCATCACCAGAAACAGGGTGGCCAAAGAAATGTGAATGGGGCTGATATTTCTCTTCAGAATCAGACAATGGATTTGGAACTGTGTTGACTCAGTTCCCGGGTTTGGGACTTCCCAGTGCTCTTGAGTTTAGTCACTTGGTTCTGTGCCTTGGCTGCTCTACTAAAAATGCATTGTGAGGTACCAAGTCTTCCTGAGAGCATCTCAAGCAATGCTTTGAAGTCTCCCATGAAAAGCTGTGCAGGAGGGAGCAGCTGTTACCAGCAGGATCACACCAGAACTGTGCAGGTGTGAGTGCTGAGTGGGTCTGCATAGCCACAGATCACAGGGTGGGTCAGGCTGGAAGGGGCCACAGTGAGGTCCCACCTCCCTGCTCCAGGAGAGCCATCCCAGAGCATACAGCACAGGATTGTGTCCAGACAGCTCTGGAGTATCTCCAGTGAGGGAGACTCCACACCCTCCCTGGACAATCTGTTCCAGTGAGTTGTCACCTGCACAGTAAAGTTTTTCCTCGTGTTCAGGTGGAACTTCCTGGACATCAGTTCCTGCCCGTTCCTCCTGTGCCATTGCTGGGCCCCACTGAGCAGAGCCTGGTCCATGCTCTGACCCCTCCCTGCAGACACTGATGGACATTGATAAAGTCCCCTCTCAGTCTCTCCTCAAGGCTGAACAGACTGAACCATATCAGAACTGGCCCAACTCTCTCAGGAAGTCCCAATGTTTTCTGTTTTCTGACCTTCCAAAAGCAATCTTACTATTGGCACAGAGGCCCCCAGTGCCACCAAGACCTGTTACAGTCTGTACAAGAGGGGAGCAGGGCAGCTCTACAGATGAGAGCATAGATAGCAAAGGTTTGATGTTCACATTGTTGACATGGGCTCCAGATGAGCCAATGTTTGGCCCTGCTCACTGAGACTTGGCTCATCCTCTTGTACCTATGGTTGAGGAACTCCTCAGTCTGTTTCGGATACTCTTCCCTGTCACTCCCCAGAAAAGAGACTTTTCCTTTCCATCATAGAAGACCAGGCCTGTTCTGTCCAGGACTCAGTCCTCCCCCAAAATGCCCCTGAAATTAACAGCAAAATTCTCGCTGATTTTAGGAAAGAACATGTCAGGGCATTAATTTCTTGCTCTTCCTCCCCAGAAGGAACCATTTACTCTTCTCTCTCTGGAACAGTTGGAGAAATTTTTCAGCACTGCGCTGATGGAAGAAACGACTCTGCTTAATAGAAGCAGATAGAAAAAATATGAGGTCATTTGGTCACAAATGAAAAACTTGCCTAGTCTCATAGTTTAGTGCTGAGTTTGCCTGGCCCCTTTTATGATTAGATTATTACTTATTCACTTATTCGTCTATTTAATCATATCAAGGAAGAGTGCCCTACATGACCCTTCTGGGTACTTGCTGATTCCTTTGTTCTTTTACTCTGCTTTTAACTGAGGTTATTTCATAATGAGCCTGGAATTATTGTACTTTATCATCCATAAGGTGCTTCTCTGGTTTGCTGGTGTGTCCCCATCTATCTGAGCTATTCCTGCAGGACACATTACTCTTAAGTGACTCACAAGGATCAGCCATTCACAGAGTCCTGGATTTTAAGGATGGCTAGGCCCTTCTGTTCCCTAACCTCCTAAAAGGTGATGGCCTTCGACGTTACATTGCTCCTGAACTTCTGGCTGTCATAGTGTGTCTTTCAAAACTAATACAAACTAAATCAAAAGGTACAAAGCTTGTCAGGGCACTAAGCCACAGCAGACCTTTGTGAATGAATTATAATTTCAGATCTCCCCTTTTTTTTTTTTTAATTCTACATAGGACATACTGCTTGCAGATTTCTTGTGAAGTTGTCCCTGTGAGCATCTATGATTTGTTTAAAAACTGACCTCGTGTTTTTCTGGTTGCATCTACCTGGTTTAACTAAGAGTCATTTCATACAGGAAGGCTTCTTCTATCACAACACACCTGCAAAAGATAATAATAGTAACCCAATCTCACATTAAAGAACACATAGGGAACAAGGAGACTTGTTTATGGCTGTACTTCTTAGTTAGTAGCAGAGATAGAAGGAAAATTATGGGGCCTCGATGATCAGTTTTATTGTTCAGTCATTAGACCACATCCAATTCCCCCCCCCACAAAAGTGTGTTATGATTTATTTCTATCTTTGCTTATCTTTTGTTACTGATAGGACTGCATTGGGTGACTTCTTGGGTTCCTTAGCCTCATCCCCCATGTATCAAGATGGAAATTGAACTCTGCTTGTAAAATCAGTGGATCCTTTCAAAAAAGCGAAAAATGTTAGCGACAGTGAATCTGCAACAGCACCACTGCATCTCTTGCTAAGAACAGATGCAGTAATCAAAATTTCATCTTGATTTCATCTAACTGATCAGTCAGAAGTACCCACTTTAATCCAAGCAATAGGAAGGACAAAGCTCAGAAAGGTGACTCAGATCCTGAGCCAAGGAAAATATAAAATTTGCATGTTCAGCTTTGGTCTGGAGCACAGAAGTTTGGACTGACACTCTTTTACATGACCGGCAGCTGAAAGCTGTGCCCTTGGAGAGAACTTGGGAAGAAAACACGATCCAAGAAATTCCAGGGAAGCAATGAGACTCTCAAAATGCAGTTGTCCTGACTCACCTTGTGGGTCAAAGGTTACAACCACAAAGATCTCATCCAGCACAGGAACTGTGACCTGCAGCAATCTGCATGGCCTCGGCAGGGACAGTGCTGACTGTGGGAGGTGATGCCATGATGATTTTCTTCGCTCTTTCTTTTATACCCCTTTTATACACTCTTTTATACAGCTTTTATGTATTCTTAGTGCTTTTAGCCTACTCAGTTATAATTCTTTAAGTTTGATAACTTCTCTTAGACCCAATATTCCGTTAAGCCAAGAGACCAAATATTCTGGAAACCCCAGACACCAAGGTCCTCTCCAGAGCACATTCTGTAAACAAAGACAGGCCCATCCACGGGGAAGGTTTCTCGGATGGGGGTCTCGCCCGAGTCCTTCATTGGGGAATCTTTGATAGATGTGCTAATTTGCAAGGCCTGTAATTGTATACTCATTACATCATGGGTGGCCATTTTCTTCGGTGGGCATTTCAGGGTGCATTTCAATGTGCATTTTGGCGCACCTGAGGATCCTTAAATAAATACTGAGGTAAAACCCTTTTTCCCTCTTAACTGTGTTTAGATCTCTTAATTTTAAGACCAGGAAATGACGTCAGAGGAAAGAGCTGGAAAATGTGCCAGGCACCCAACTGGCATTCATGGAACTGAACGGCTGCAGAACCGGCCTTGGAGAAGTTCACAGAATCACTGAATGGTTTGGGTTGGAAGGGACCTTAAAGATCATCTTATTCCAGCCCCCTGCCATGGGCAGGGACACTTTTCACTAGACAAGGTTGCTCCAATCTCCATCCAACATGGCCTTCAACACTTCCAAGTTGATTAATGAATGCTGGAGCATTTTCTCATAAATCCATGGCTTTCATGGCATTGCATGAGCCACGTGAGTGCCAAACCACCAAAATATTCTGGTGTGAGAGCATCAGAGGCACAGAGCAGTGTTTGTTGGCACATGATGAGTCAACACATTAAGTGTGTGTGTGCAGCCATATTTTCAATTCCTCCACCCACAGTGATCCCACTAACCTACTTGGAGAAGATTCCTGAGCCCAACCTCCACACATGCTCGGAAGAGGAGTTTCAGGCCCTTTTTATTCGTGTCAGTAAATTGAACCAGGATGGACCAAACTTCTCCAGCAGATATTCGCTTAAGCCCCTCAAACATTGTTTACTTCCAGATATCAGGATCTGAAACCAGTGGATGTAGACAGTAGGCGCCCTGTTTGTTAACTTTATCTGTCTTCAGGGTAGCTACTTCTACAAAAACAAGTTTTAATGCTCCCCAAGTAGGCAGTAGTAATCTAGGAAACTGTGAAGACTCACATGATTCACCACATGTGACTGACTCTCCAGATGGATCACAGCAATGACTACTCCAGCAAAATTGTGATTTCTGGACATTTGAGATGTACGAGAACTCCAGAAAAAATTGGTGCTGCAATTCCAACTGGCATTTTACTGGAAAACAAGCAGTGTCTGCTCACTGGTGTTTGAGCAATGCAGAAGATGACATATTAGACAGAAATATTCATCAGAGTTTGTTCTGCAGTGACCAAAAACTCAAAGAACCAAAGTAGTGGGGAAGTGGAGGAGTTGACATAAGGAGGTTACAGAAAGAGTCTTCAAATACAGCTAAAAGCTGAACAAAGAGCACCCAGGGGAAGGTGCCTGGTAGAAGAAAAAAATCCCAGTCCTTTATTGGCCAGACCCGCAGTGCTCTGGGAGATTTCTACTGAAAAATTACAATTTTAATTCCTTCACGAGAGTGGGGAATGAACTTGACCCTTTGAATTATGTTCATTCATAACACAAAATCAGAAACACCTTTACAAATAATATTGTCATGCTGTGTTGTTGTTAAAGCCCATGGGTTTTGGATGGACTGGGAGCCAGGCAGTGGTTTAGACAAAAGCTGATCAGGAGTCTGAGCAGTGATTAAAGGATGAGTTTATAAAAGAAGCTGGCAGGTGATGAAAGGAAATTGTCAGGTGATGCAGTCACAGAAGGCAAACAAATAAAAACAAATTCAGGGAGTAGCAATTTCTTTCTGAAGGCAGAAGAATCAACATGTCTAAAAGGAAAGGGAAGGGAGTGTGGAGGTGAAGGAAAGGAGACAAGATTGTACTTCCATTCTGAGGAGAGAAAAACCAAGTTTCAGCCCAGACAGCCCAGTGAAATAGTTTGTTACTTCAGCTTCCCGATATTTGTTGGTGTCTATTTATGTTATTTCATTAAAGTACTGAATCCATCTCCTTTGTGAAGTGTCCATTACACAGAGCTAAAAATAACTTTTTAAGCCTCCTGTGATACGGATTGCAGCAGGAGCAATGAGTCAAAAAGGGAGCTACTTCTCATCTGCTGCTTCTATTTCCAAAAACCAATCACGTGAATGTGCTAAGTTGGACTTAATACGATCAGAGCAGTGATTGGGATCCTGGAAGGAAATGGGGTCGCAAACACAATCTTTCCAAAAACTGACGCCTAAATTATGTGTCTCACAAGGCCAAGTGTAAGGTCCTGCACTTGGGTTGGACCAACACTCAGTATCAATGCAGGCTGGGGGATGAAGGTGTTGGGAAGAACATAGGGATCCTGGTGGATAAAAGGTGGGACTTGATCTGCAGTGTGTGCTTGCAGCCCAGAAGGTCAACTGTATCCTGGGTTTCTGGGATTTTCCTCCTCAGCTCCACTCTGGTGGGAGGAGAAGGCTCCAAGGAGACCCTATTGCAGCCTTTCAGTACCTAAAAGGGGTTTGTAAGAAAAGGAGAGACTTTTTAGTAGGGACTGTAGTGATAGGACAAGGAATGAAGATTTTAAACTAAAAGAGGGAAGATTCAGGCCGAATATAAGGAAGCAATGTTTTACCATGAGGATGGAGAAACGCTGGGCTGGGTTGCTCAGAGATTGCTGGTGGATTCCACAGTCCTGGAAACATTCAAGACCAGGCTGGATGGGGATCTGAACAACCTGATCTACCTGAAGATGTCCCTTTTCATGACCTTTAAAGGACATTTAGTCCAATCCAAGCTGTTCTGTGACACCATGGTTTTAGGTTATGTTATCACCATGAACCCTCTGCCAACACACCAAGGTGAGAACAGCTTCCTGATATTACCCCTGAACACTGATATCCTCCCAGCTCACCTACTCAGCCTCTTCAAACATGGGAGAAGAAGAAAAAAAAACCAGAAGAAATCAGGACATCACAAACCCAGTGGGGTTCTAAATTTAATCATTGTGGGGGATACCAAACACCTCATCTCAGGTTTCTCTTGCTGGAAAGTAAGAGGTGCAAAAAGAAAAACCCAGCATACAGGGATTTATGATGATGTAGCTTAGAAAATGATGGGGAGTTGATCAGAGAAGAATTAGCTTGTATGATTAGATTCTAGAATAATTAGATAGATTAGAATCAGAACAATCCAGAATTAGATTCTAGAATAATTCTAGAATTAGAATTATTTTCACAGTTCTGGCTGTACTCACTTTAACCTTGCTCTGAGCTGTCCTCATAACAGGGCAAGCCCTGTGAGATGGACTCAGGGTCAAGCAGGACCTGCCTTTCTCTGGTGTTTAAGCATCACTGGCTGTACTTTGGGAGAAGAGTGAAGATCTCCCACCTAATCTCAGCTCTGAAGGAGCCCTTGCAAATCACAAATGAGTGTCCACCACCTCTTCATGAAAGGACTCAGAGCTGTTCTGTCCGTGTTGAAGACTTGGACTTCAGACAGAGACAAGTAACAAGTTTTTCAGGGTTGCACAGGGCTCCTAAAAGTAAGTTGTATTTTCCTGCTGATTAAACCAACCATTTTCCCGGGAGACATTTCCGACCCTTCTTTGGAGGATTTGCCTCTCTTTGCAAGCTCGAAGAATGAAAGAGTCTGAATGGAAACAGATGGGAACACAGGGAAAACAGGGAATACATCTCCAGGCTCCTTTTGCACTGGAAATACTTCACTGTCATCTCGTGGAATCATAGAATTGCAGAACATCCTGAGTTGAAAGGGACCCACAAGGATCATCGAAGTCCGAACTTTGGACCTCAACAGAACAGCCCCAAGAATCTCACCATGCATCTGTAGGTACTTAAGCAATTATTGCACCAATCAAAGAAATTAAATACATTGTAATACAAATATATGTACATATAAATGCACATATAAATATAGTTACATATATAAATGCACGAATGAATATGTATTATATGCAAATATATATATATTTATAAAAATACATTTATATATGCATATAAATACATTATATTGGTTTAGGGAAAAAGATAAAGGCAACAGCTGCTGCTTCAGAAAGGGAAAATAAAAACCCTGGAACAAATTTCTCAGACTCCTGTAGGGCTCTCTTTTACAGCAGCTCTCCCAGGCATAAAAAGAAATTTTTCCTGCCCTGGGCAGAAGGGCATATCAACCCTCCAGCTCCACTGTTACGTCATTTAATGCCTATTGCCTGGATTAATAGGCCTCTCAATTGAAAATACTTTTTGGAGCAGAACTTGGCTACAGCTGTTTTCCTTTCTGGGGATCTCCTACAGTGCTCTATAAAGCAGCAGATTAAATACTGATGGAGCAGTGCTGGGAGATAGCAATTGTAGCTGTGGTGATTGTTCATACTTACGCCTGGACATTAGAGCTCGGCATCTCAGTGAGAGAATATTAGTTGAGATGATGGGGTCGTGCTTTGGTGTACCCAGACTCACATTTAGAAGGTATAAATAGAGCAGCAAACACCTTCACAGGGCTAAAGGTACATTAATTATACTTTCTGTGACAGTCTATAGTCTTGGTGGGAATATATATGCTGGTGATACATCCTGGCCTTGAAAATCCAGGTGTTCATTGGATTTATTGACAGCAGAATAGTTTCTCTTTAAACCAAACCATTTTAGGAGGTTCAGTATATAATTGATCTGATAATACATAATTCGGATCAGCACTGGTGCTTCTCCTCATTCTCCTGAAGATGCTTAGCAAAGTCTGATTTGTTTATGAGAGTCCTGGGTGAGAAGGTTTTGGGGAAAGGAATGCTATCCCGTCCTTCTGCCCTTGCTCCTCATCCAAAGCCACTGGGCATAGTGATGCCTTTTCCTGGTCTTAAAATTAAGAGAGCTGAACACAGTTAAGAGGGAAAAAGGGTTTTACCTCAGTATTTATTTAAGGATCCTCAGGTGCGCCGAAATGCACATCGAAATGCACCCTGAAATGCCCCCCGAAGAAAATGGCCCCACACGATGTGATGTGTGTGCAATTATATGCCTTACAAAAATTAGCACATCTATCAAAGATTCCCCAATGAGGGACTCCAGCGAGACCCCTCATGAGGAACTCTCCCCCCTGGATGGGCCTGTCTTTGTTTACAGAATGTGCTCTGGAGAGGACCTTGGTGTCTGGGGTTTCCAGAATGTTTGGTCTCTTGGCTTAACGGGATATTGGGTCTAAGGGAAGTTATCAAACTTAAAGAATTATAACTGTGTGGGCTAAAAGCACTGAGAATACATAAAAGCTGTATAAAAGAGTGTATAAAAGAGTGTATAAAAGGGGTATAAAAGAAAGAGCAAAAAATCATCATGGCATCAATAGGAGCTTTGCAAGTATGGGCAGCGTGGGTCAAACACTGGCTTTCGTGAAGCACAGAAAGCCCAGCTGGCAGCAGCTGCTCTCTGTGTGTCCCCACACCCTCCCATCCCGGGAACTGGGTCCAGTGCTGTGTGACCCACAGGCTGATGGGAAGCAGCATCGTTCCCTCGTGATGCCAAGGCTGAAGTCAGCAGGAGCCATGGCATGGCAGGATGTTCCCCAGAGTGAGTTATGCTGGGTGCTGACCTTTCTCTGAGGTGCTGGTCTATGTTGTGGTCTGCCTTGCAGAGAGGCCAGGATTGTTTTCTCTGTGATTGCTCTCTTGGCTGGGTCTGGGGATGGAGGTGAGCAGATTTCCTTGTTCTCCTCTGCTCATCTTGACCAGGCCCATTGAATTGTTCACTCATTACCTACAGTGTGGCTGTCCCCGGCTGTTCACTATCAGCACCATCAGCACCATCAGCCTCGAGCAGCACGAGGTTGTCTCACAACTTTCAGCACAGGATGGATGAGCAGGAATTTCCAGACGTCCACCCCTGGTCCAGGAAGTCCTTCCTACTGCCATCTTTGTGTGCAGGTTGCCCAGAGGTGTTCCACAACATCTTCCCCATCCCTGGAGGTCTTCAAGGCCAGGTTGGATGGAGCTCAGAGCAACCTGTTCTGGGGGAAGGTGTCCCTGCCCACAGCAGGGGATTGGAATGAGATGATCTTGAAGGTCCCTGCCAACCCAACCAGTTCCAGGATTCTGTGATTTTATTTTCAATTACAGCCCAGAATTGTGCTCCAGTAAAGATATTGACAGAGAATGGCTTCACACAGGTCACTCCTATTTCCTTGCAACCAACATCATGGAGTTCTGCTTAGAATAGTGCAGCATCCTGGGCTTGGGCAGTAACCTCAAACTCCCTGGGGACAGAAATTTACTGAGAGGCAGCCTTGTGTTTAAGCTCAATCTCAGAGAGGGTAGAATCACAGAATCAGTGCTTTGGGTTGGAAGTGACCTTACAGATCATCTCATTCCACCCCCCCTGCCATGGACAGGGATACCTTCCACTACACCAGGTTGCTCAGATCTCCATCCAGCCTGCCTTTGAACACTCCACAACTCATCTGGGCAATCTCTGGGCAGAGAAGATGTTTTTTACCTCTTCCAAACAACCTCCTGCATGGAAAGGTCACCAATCCCTATCTGCTGCCACCCGAGAAACAAGCAGTTTGAGAGGAAGTAGCTGTCGAGGAGAGGAGTACAGTAGGAATCTGAGAGCAGATCTAATGATAAACCCAGGCTTTCCAGAGCCTTATAAATGTCAGCCTTGTTTGTTTTCAAGTAGGTGGTGGGAATAGAGCAAAGGCTGCTCTGTGTTACTTCAGTCTGACTAATGCTGCCAGAGCCAGGCTGGTGAGCTGCTGATGAAAATGTAACTCAACAGGTCTCTGACACCTTTAAACACCTCTCCCTGCTTCTCTTGAGGAAACTTGGATCTGAGGTCCATGGGGATGATGTGAAATGGCAGCAGAGGCATCCCAGAGGGACGTGCAGCCAGAGGCTTGTAAGGGAAAGGAGCAGAGGAAAGTTGTGATGCTGGGTGGAAACGTAATTCTCAGGGGTGTGGGAAGCTCGACTAAACAGCTTTTTCACTCTCTGTTCACTCCACTGAGGTCACCCCCCCACACACCCACAGAAACCAGGAGCTCCTCTTGGTCACCCCCCCTTCAGCAGCGCCAGCCTGCTCCTCCCGGGAGCAGGAAATGTCAGGGTTTGGAGAGCACCATCAGGATAATAGCACGATTGCTGTTTTACTCCTGAATTATGCATCACCCCCCCAGCACACGCTCCCAGCAGGTGTCTGTCTCCGAGCTGTACGAGGGCACTGTCAGCTCCACGCTTGTCACCAACCTGGAGCAGCTGAAGAGGAGATGGTCCCACCTCTCCTGGGTGCTCCCAGGCATTTTAAACATGAGGTTGGGTCAGCAAATTGAGAGCTATCACCGGTGGAGAAGTAGGGAGTAGGACTGGTAACAGCTGAGGGCAGGTGACCTCAATGTGCTGTGGACAGGGGATGGTCAGAACTTTTCAAATCAATCAAAGCAGTCTCACCTATTTTATATCAAGCCATGTCCACCTGTTCTTTGAGACCAAAAGAAAGGGTTTCTTTCTGAATAAGTAGCTTTACTGAGTCTCTGTTGGGTCGTGGTCTAGCTCTGCCAGGATTATATTGGCTTTTCTGCAGCACAATCAATAAAATTCTTTCCAGTTTAATTTATATATATATTTTTTTGGTCAGGTGAAAAAGCGGGGACATCCAAAAGGAAGCTGAGCAGTGAAGCAGGAGAGTCACAGTGCTTTTGTGCTGGCTCACTGAGGTCCATTTTTCATGTGGATTATGACCTGTGGTCTCCTTACACAGCAGGGCTGGGCTGGTTCAAAGCATGGTGTGACTTACATGTGCCTCACTGGGAAAAAGGTCTTTTCTTATTGCAGTGCATTCACAGCTCTGGCATGAACCCATAAGTGCCCCATAAGTGGTAAAGACAGGGCTGAAGCTGAACTTATCTCCAGGGAGGGAGCAGAACTGGAGAAGGGAATTTAGCGAAGCTCCTTTAATGTGGATGATGAATGCCTGACCTAAGGGGACGGACTGCAGCAAGTGACCTTTCCGACATCAGAACTCCTTCACCACAGCCTGAATTATCCTGTGATCCTTGCAGAAAGGACCCTGGGATCTGTCATTCTAAATTCAAAATGCCTGTTAAAGCCATCTGCCCCAGGCCCAACCCTGTTTGCTTTCTGATCCCAAAGAGGTACCGTGGTCATTTCTGGAGGATGGGGAGCACTGCCCTTACACACACAGCCCACGCAAAACCTCTTTCCAAACATCTTACCCACATCCATTTTTTTCTCCTTGGACTCCCCTCTGAGTTGATCTTTCCAAAACACTGACCCAGTGACCCCATTCCTTCCCCCACCCCCCCGGCCCTGCCCCCAGTAGGTCTCCAATTAAATCCAAAATTGCCTCTGCACAAAAGCAGCTCTGTCAGCTCCATTCAGAAAGGAACAAGTGGCCTGAATAGCTTTGGGCGCATTGGAAACCGAGAGACAGTGTGGTCTTGTGTTAAAGTTGAATGGTGGCGAGGGGGGCGGTTGGAGGTTGAGGGGGAGCCTTGAATCAGTTAAAGTAATTATTGAGTCATTCAGGAGGCTGGGGATGGAGGAGGATTCTTCTCCAACAAAGCCCTGCAATAGACACATAAGGCATTTCACCCCTTAAGGAGGTCTTGGGCAGAAAAGGAAAGTATCAGGTATAAAGCAGTAATTTGTACAAGTCAGGGCTATTGTGATGCTCTGGCCTCTTGTTCCTCTTTCCAGATGGTTGATCTTGGACCTTGCTCTTCTTCACTTCTCTTTTCAATTCAGGGAGTCCCAAGGTCTAATTCAGTTCTTGCGGTGCAGGGGGGAGCAGCTGAGGGTGTTTACATACATCGTGTAGACCAGGGATTCGATTGCTTTGTGTGTCCTGGAGTCATCTCGGCCGTGACAGCCGGAGAAACGCTGTCAGGATCATTACACAGAAAGCTCTGTCATTTGTGTGACAGTCCATACTAATCTGACAGCCTCCTGAGCAAAGAACTCTGGGTGTAACCCAAACCCTAAAACCTGTCACCCATCAACTCAGAGGGAAGACCACATCCATGGACGTGTCAGTGCCATCCATCAAAAACCAACCCACGGGGATAGGGACAGAGGAGACAGCGATTTGAAAGGCCAGGAGAGGAGCTCTCCAGCAGGAAGATGAGGCAAAAGTCCAAAAACAACAGTGGCTTTCTACAGGGGTTCCTCTGCTGCTGCGGGGCACGTGCATCTCTCCCAAAGCAAGCTGTGATTCAGGGGCAGGAAAACAGGCCCTGTTACTCTGTCACAGAGAGTGTTATCCCAGCAGCACTGCATCCACTGCAGGCTGCCTCTCTCTCCTCTCAGAATATCTCAAGACATTTTTGGACAAACCTTAAGTGAAGAGGCTCATGTTGATGCTATTACATGTCAGGCCATATCACGCTTATCAGTCAGAGAACACCAAAAGGACAAGATTTGTAGCAACAGCTTATTTCCTCTGCTTATTCCAGGTCAGGGAAGACTGTCCAAGTGTTCTTTTTTCAGTGTTTTGACAGTTCACACTAAAATGTGAGTCCTTAGTGAGTAGCCCACCTCAGGTAATGATCCAACGCAATTTGTTTTTTTTCCCTACCGAGAGATTAGGATTTCAATATATTTATTAGTTGTTTTCACTCATTCTCCTATTTTTCCCTTGGTGAATGTAATTAATTTTTTTCCAATGTCACAAATGGCAAGAAGAGCTATTTGGATGCCACGCTGGTTATTGGTATCAGCCAGAGCATTCACAGATTGCTTCTCCCGCTCCTTCTTGGGCAGTGTGTGACAGTCCTGCTGTCAGAAACACTCTCGTGTGAGGGTAGAAACCAGTGCACATTAATTCTCCTCCCTCCCAGAATCTGTTTTTCCTGCCAATGAAATATTCACTGTGTTTGTTACTATTTATTCACACTGCAGCAGTTTCCACAAGTGTGGGCCACTCAACAGAAACTATTAATCCCCCATGCACTGGGCATGTCTAGCATGTGAGAAGTCAGTAATAGAGATTAAGAAAACAGAATAATTAGATATCTGCTGGAAGTTTTTTAAAAACGTGAGCAAACATTTGTACAAGACCTTAGATTTTTAGGATTTTGACGAGATTACCTCTTTCTCTCCTTTTGGGCTGCAAAGCCACAACTTTGCAGAGCTTTTCACTAGAAAATACCCTAAGCGTCTGCTGCATCCTTTTCCCCCCCAAATTACCAGAGTTGTTAACAACCCCACTGAAATTCAGCATGAGGTGCCATAGAAGGGTTTAGGTTGGAAGGGGCCTTCAAGATCACCCAGTGTGGGTCCCATGGGCAGAGACACCTTCCATCAGGCCAGGTTGCTCAAAGCCCCATCCAACCTGGCCTTGAAGATCTGATGCACCCATGCACACAGTCCTACCAGGGAACTGGTTAGGTCCAGGAATATTTAATCAGTCTATTTTCGCTTGGGTAGGCCATGCTCATGTGTCTAAGATGCTTCCAAAGCGTGACATGATATATAAAGGACTCACCCAGGTTTCATTACAGCTCTGTGCTGTGCCAGAGCAGAAATTTTCTTAGACAATTCTGAAATTGTTTCACTCCCGGAAATTCCCTCTTGCTCCTGGACACAATTTTGGGGTCCTTCTCCTGCTCCACCTTTTCTTTCCCACATCACTCTGTTCCTCAGGCTCATCTCAGCAGCTCGGAGTTGATCCCTCCCCTCTCACAATAATTAAATGTGCTACTACAACCTGCTGAGTCACGGTTTGGCACAGCCCAAGGCAGTGTCATCCCCTAGAAGATGCTCACGGGATCCTTGCACGTGCGAATCTGTGACAGCAAGCACATGCAAAGGCTGCCAGGGGATTTTTTCATGGATCTCATGCCATATCTTCCTCACCAGGAGCAGAGGTCATAGCAAACCCTGGTTTTTAAGCCGAGCATTTCCCGGCTCACCCTGTGACCAGAACTGCCACGAATGCCAGCACCAAGACAGCAGATAAATCCTGGCTAAATCCACCAAAACCAGCAGCACGACTCCGGCTGAGCTCATCTGAAAGCAAAGGTGCTTTACTCCATTCTCACAACAGGCAATTAGCCACAGACTGTTAATGACTTGGCTGGCCTTTGTGGGAACTGCTCCCAGGTGGAATCGGAGTCGCTGGGGCCTGACTCGTGGACGCTGTCCTGACAGAAATGTTTTGTACCTCGAGCCCAGAAAAGGCCCATTTATCTTGGAGCTGAGTTTGCAGTCGCTGCAGCTCCTGAAGCTCTGCCTCACTGCTACACTGAGATCCTGCAGGTGCTCAAGCAGCTGTGAAAGAAGTGTCACCTCCTGGCTGTGCCACCAAGCTGGAATGAGAAAGTCTGAGCGTTTTCTGCCCTGCAAAAGCCTCGATCACTTTGTTCATTGCTTGTCTTTGGCACAGCAGAGGCAAAACAGGGTTTAAGTCTCATCAGCTCAGTGAAGTTAGCGAGCTTGTTGCTCTAAATGAATCATGGCCCTGTGTGTTTGTTAAGTACTTGATGGAATGGGGTAGAGTTTTAGCCACAGCTTTTAAGCCCTGCCATCACACTTTAAAAGTCCTTCATTTTACAGTCCTTTCCTCCATCCTCTATAAAGAGAAGGGCAGGTTTACAACATCCATCACAGTTAACAGGGTGAAATAGGGCAGGGGAGTTGATACTTCCAATTGTGCAGGAGCCAATTAAGGTTTTTAAGCAGAACATTTAAGTCATAAGACACTTATCACCCTTTTGGAACCCATCCTGGAGCAGTTACCTTCTCTTGTCCCAGCTTTACTTCTCTTCCTGCTTGGCTCCAGGTCCATTTCCCTCTAGGCTGTTCTTCCCCTCCTACGAGCTTGATATGAATTTAAAATATCATGTCCAAGATTTGCAGAATAATCACAGAATCACACAAACATTACTTAGGAAAAGACCTCTGAGATCATCGAGTCCAGACTTTGACTGCTCTCCGCCTTGTCAACCAGCCCAGAGCACTGAGTGCCACATCCAGTTGTCCCTTGAACTCTTGCAGGGTTGGTGACTCCACCACCTCCCTGGACAGCCCCTTCCAATGCCTTGACCACCCCCTCCATGAAGAATTTCTTCCTGATGTTCGACTAAACCTCTCTTGGCACAGTGTGAGGATACATCCTCTTGTCCTGATGAATGGCTTTACTCTAAGGGGATGGAAAAAGTAAAACCACCGTGTTTTTTCCCTTTTCTCTCAATTTCCAGAATTATTTAATGATCCTCTTGAAGTCATCTATGAGGCACAGAGGAAACAGGCAGAGTGGGCAGACCTTGTCAAGGTAAGTGAAATGCGTTATTCCTGTACAAGGTACCGGATGACTGTATCATTAACAGCAATGGCAATAAAAAATGCGGCTCTCTCTCACCTTAAGGGGATTTGAGTCACTGACATTTTAATTAACAAGGTTCCTGTCTCCCAGCATCAAGTCTGCAGCCTGCACAGCTTCTCCTTGCTGGAATGGATGGAGATCAGGTGCCCTTTGCCACAATGATTCCGTGTGGAATGATATGTCCTGGGCACTGGGGACTCAACTCAGGAAAAGCCACACCTGGAAAATGATGGTCTTTCCCATTTTAGGAGCAAAAAATCCAGAGGAAGCAGCTGGCAGGAAGCAGGCTGAGAGCAGCCAGTCCATACAAGCCACAAAGAATGGTCACCAAACCCTTGAGTTTATCAAAATATACAAACCTGGAAACAAGTGAGTGGATGGGATGCTTTAAAGAGATGAAACTGGGGGCAAAGCCTGTCACAAAAATCTGGTAAAGATCGTGGGACTGGAAATGACTCTGGGTCACAACCAGAAATCTCTCTGAAGTCTTTCTTGACAGGCTGGCCAACACCTATGATCTGTCTGTCACACGGGGGAATCAGGCAGAACCTCCCCTTTTGCTTCCCTGACATTCATTCATGGAGGTAAAACATGGTACCAAAAATGAACGAAACCAACTTTTTTTTTGCTGCTTGAGACAAGAAATCTTTGATGCAAGGAGAAACCAGTCGATGGCTGGAAGGAGGCCAAGGAGAGAAAGGATGAAGATGACTTTGGCTCTAATAGAAAAGCCTATAGACGAAGAAAAGAGAGAACATGGATATTCCCAGTATCCATGCTGGAAGAGCAGAAAGGTGAGATTTGATACCAGGAACCAAGTTATATCCAGCCCCTCCATCAACCTGGATGGTACATCTACCAACCAAGACCTTCGCTCACCACTCTCATCAGTGTTCCGTGGACAAAGTCTGATGTTAGCTCATGATATGGAGCACAAATAGGAATTCAGAATGTAAATAAAATGTCTTTGTGTGTGATGTGGTTTCTAAACTGTGGTACCGAATCACAGAAGAGGCAGATGCTTCTCTGTCACTGGAAAATGTTAAATTGGGCTGGATCTAATTCTCCTGCTTAGTCTGAGTTGGGGGACTGTTTCAGAAACTGCTGAGTGCAGCTCCCTGCTCTGCTCCACACAGATGGCAGATCATCATGTTCGCTGTATGGCTTTGAAATGGTTTTGTGGAGTGAAGCCTTGAGCGTCCTCTCTTCTCTGCGCTGCCCAGCAGCAAGGAGCACAAAACATCTTTAAAACACCTTTATTTGGTATGTATGTGGTTAGGAAATCTCTTCAGCCAAAATTTATCCCGGGTTAAATTTAGCAAAATAGTTTGAATCCTGAGCGCCCCCAAAATATAGATCATAGAATCACGAAATGGTTTGGGTTGGAAAGGACCTTAAAGCTCATCCAGTTCCAAACCCTCTGCCATGGGCAGGGACACCTTCCACTAGAGCGGGCTGCTCCAAGCTCCATCCAGCCTGAACATGATGGGAATAAGGACGTGAGATCCCATCCTCCAAGCTCATGTGTTTTGGAAGTCAGGCCATGCAGCCATAAGACAGAAGCTGACTTCTGCAGACTCTCAGGGTGTTGATGAGATCTGAGACTGCCCTTTGCCTGCCTCCTGAGAGCCACAAAACCCGTTTTTGACTCCAATATAAACCTGTACAGCTCTTTCATAACAGCACATTTGCCTCTGGGTATTACCTTGTCTCGACACAATCCATTTTTAAACACCAAAGCTGCCAGTTGGTGCAGGGTTGAATTGTGTGTCTGGAAACCAAATGGCTCTTTGAAAATCGACGAAATTGTATTTACAAGAGCAGTTACTCCATCAGCACTGTCAAATTAATTTTTCAGACGTGATCTTTTTGACGAACTGCTTTTCTTTCCTCACCTTCTGGCACAAAGGTCACCTCTGAACTCTGTTTCATCGTAGTTCATTTATAACCACCTTTAAGATATTTATGAGGATAACTTATCTGTTGTTTCCACAATGTCTTCTTTCCTCCCCTAAAACTTAACTTGATCCACCACACTGGAAGACACTGACCATGAGTTGGTTATTTGGATGCCTCTCTTGAAAGCAGAGTTTTGCAGGTGGAACTTCTCTTTGAAAATCTGACAGAAGCAGCAAATCCTGATTAATCTTTGGGGACCATTTTGATTTCTTTAGGAAAAAAAAATTGATTTTTATTATAAATCAATATTATTTGGTTTTGAGGCACTACAAGGCAGCCTAAGCTCTTTAACAGAGATAAAGAGATCCATGTGGATTTGGGCAATGTCTTGTCTATGAAGTGGTGGCAACTGTGACTTATGGGACCAAGGCACTCTTGTCACTATGTCCATTGCCTTCCTGCACAGGGACATCACAGCCAAACATGCCCAAACTCCTGGAACTGTTGATCCTTGGATACTATCCATGGCCAAACCTATTTTTTTTAGGTCCAACCCACTGGTCACGAAGTGGTGACCCTGGGATCGAAATCTGTACAAAATCCCAGACAGATATCACAGGGAGGCAGAAGCGGAAGGTGAAAGCAAACCAGTTTTGATGTACCCTTTCCAGCTTCCTAAACACCTGAAGGACAATGCACCCAGGAGAGGTCAGAGCAGAGAATCTGGTTTCCCAAACCACTCCTCTATTTCGTGCCTGAGGTCTATGTATAAATTGAAATAGAACTGTGCAGTGTTGGTATAACAGCAAGCAGAATAAGGGGGAAAAGAGTGAAGGCAAATAAATACAGTGATGAAACTTTTGTAAGTCCACAAGACCATCACATCCATTTTCTGCATCATCCAGTGATTCCTGCACTGAGCTAAATAACTTGAAGCTGAGCTAGGACTTGTCTTCAAAAACCACAGGCAGCTCAGGCTTAGCACATTTTGAGCCATGGAAAATCTACCCCTTCCCTTGGGAAGCTGCTTTAGCAGTTAATTAATTTTTTGCTGTTAAAAATATTTGCTGTTGTTCCAATTTGAATTTGTCTATGTTGCTCCAAGGAAGGATTTTGTCAAGACTGTTAGGAGTTCCTGGTACTCGCACTCCACCTTCATAAGATCTTCTTCAAACACTTGATAAATATTAGAGAAACCTCACAACATCCCTGTGAGACACAAAAATGTAATTACCTTAGCGCGTTCCACGGATGAGAACAAAGGGAGAGAGGAATTGAAATTCTGCTCAGGCAAAGCTGAGAGGTGAATCAAGTGGGATTCCCAGGAATAAAAGCTGCCACCTCCATTCCCTGCTCCGTGGCACTGTGTCCTGCCCCCACGCTTGAGGGACAGTCGCAGTTAGGTGTCCTTCACAACTCAAAGACAACCCAAAGCGGGGGGATCTCTGCACTGCTGAGCAGCTCCAGGAAGAACCGAGGCCACCAGGAGAAGCCAGGTAAGATCCCTTTTTTCTCTCTGTTCCCGGAATGTTGCACTGATCCACACAGGATCCCTTGATGTTGTGAAGTTTGATAACAGGAGGTACTTAATGGAGAGCCCAGCTTCTCCTCCCAGAACTCAGCAAGGAATACAGAAGTTAATTTAAAAATACTGGAAATTTCCAAGATATCTCACTCAGGTTTGTAATTCCCTCAAGTCCCTTGACAAATCCCTCATCCCTACTCCATGTTAACCACCCAGTCAGTCAGTGACTGGCACTTTTTGTCTCCACAAGCATTTTCTCCACCACTTAGCCTCCAATGTCACCCGCTCTTCTCAAATGGGATTATATGACATGGTTGGCTTGATGACCTAGAAGGTCCCTTCCAGCTTTATGTTGTAGTAGAATATTAATGACTCTGCTAATTCAGAGCTGTCTGACCTCCACTCTGTACAGCCACAAGCAAGATGATCTCTCTCTCATTATAGCTGTCGTGTTCTCAAATAACCTGTTCATGCAAAATGCATGCACAGTTTTCTCCTTCTCCCTGCAATACAGCGATTTCTCTCTACCCAAAAAAAGCCGGGCACTGCTCTGATTATCTTCTCTGTAAAACATTTTGGAGGTTATTTCCTTTTTATTCCAAAACCAGGGATACAACTATGAAATAAACTGAGTTCTTGGTGTGAAATAATTGGACTTAAAATCTGGAAGGGATCTAATGGGATTCATTTATCTCATGTACCCCCCACCTCCCAGCTAATGCAAGAAAGGGCTCGATGAGCTGTCAGGGAAGGAAAGAGGCTGCTCCTGTTCCTGCAGATAAGGATGGCTCCTGCTTGCCTTCAAGGATGCACTTTCCTGCCTGTCACCTTGGAAGCTCGACCAGTTTAGGCAATTCCAGGTACCTCTGTGCCCTAGAAACATCAGGAAATCACCTGGATGTCTCCTTCCAGCACTCAAATGAATGCCCAAAAGGGTGTAAGAGGGGGAAAAGTGGAGGACACCATATTCATGGTCCAGTGCCACCTCTGAGGAGCAGTGCAGGTACACCAAAGCCTTTTCTTTAGCTCTGAAGAGTTTGGAACAGACCCGGAAACTTTCTGCCCCTTGTTAGACCTCACAGAGTGATGTGAGAGTCAAAATGAGTAATCAAACTCATAAAATGTGCTGTCCAGGCATGTGAAAACTCTTCACTTTACCTAAAGATCTCATAGGAAATGCATTCACAGAATTTTCACATGGAACTAGTAATAATAACAATAATAACAACAGATTTTTTAAAGACTTGCCAGTAGATTTTAGGAATGTAAATTTCATGCCTTGCAGATTCAGGCCTTTAGCCAAAGTTTGTCCAAAAAAGAGATGACAGGGGAATAGGAATAAAAAATATGGGCTAGTGTGGAAGGAAAAAAACCTACCACCTCTACCACGCAGCAATATCAGATTGATTCGTATTTCAAAATGGGCTGGGAGCTAGATTTAGTCTGACCAAGGACAACTATTTGCAATGATACAACAGACTGTAAATCTTGTGTCAGAGGCTGGACAATGGGCGATTTCTTCCCTGGAGCAGTGTTTTGCTGGCACTGGACTCCTGCTCATGCTAAGTTTCCCACTTGCAGGTAAAATAAGACCCTCATTTCCTTGTAACTTAATATCTGAAGCTTGGGAAAGATTTACTCCCACCAGGCTGGCCATCTGTTATCCTTCCTTAGTCTCTTCAAACTTCTAAAGATATCAGTAATTTTCCTCCCTGTCTGTCAATTTTATGGGAATGAAACTGCCTTTGCATTTCTCTCCTGAAATATTTCTGTTACACTATTGTACTTCCTTTGTTGCATTTCATGATTAATATTCTCATTAAAATCTCTTTTACAGGCAGCTCTGTGGCATATTCTGATTTTCTGGAGCTCATTCCTTAAACATCTCCAGTTCCAAGCTCATGTCTAGTCAACATCTGCCGCTTGCCAATAGTCTAAAACCAGTAAAGTCTTGTACAAACCCAGAAATTTTACAGATCACAGGGAAATCTCAAAGGAAACCCCACTGGGAAGCCACATGTCCTGACAGATATTATTTTACAGCATGCATTAATCCTCATCCCATTGCAGGATGCAAGTCTTTTCTAAAGAGGATAGAGACAGATTATTTTAAAAAAGTAATCAGAATATTTTTTAAAAAATCAGAATTAAAAAAGAAATCATAGAAATTTAGTCCCTGTTTTCTCGGAATGGTGGAAGCCTGAGCTCTTTCTGTGCCAAGGGAGTTGGAACAACATTGGGAAGAGTCTGCAGGGACCGATTGGCTGATAGAGATGAACGATTTGGTTAAGTGAAAGGTCTTCTTAATTCCTTTCCAGCCGTGATCGAAGGGCAAAAGCCGCTGAAGAACAACAAAAGCTCTCTCAGAGAAAGACCTGCTGATCCACAGGGAAGCATCGAGCACAATATTTTGTTTTAGTGCAATATTTGGCGTGTCCTGCAATGATCAGCGCCAGAGCTTTGGAGGGAACGATGGCAATGGACTATAATTAGCTGTGATAACTCCTTACAATAACAGCCATGTTCTGGTTTGAATTATTCATGACCCACTGCGTTATTTATGGCAATTCCAGCCTTTCTCTTCCTCTGGCAATGTGGGGTGGTTAGGTTTTGGGTATTTCTCTTTTTTTTTTTTTTAAGTTTGCCAGACACAATGTTTTAATTGCTAAGTGCAGGAGTAAGTAAACAAACAAACAAACAAATAAACAAATAAATAAGATTGGGGGGAAAAAAAGAAAGAAAGTTTTCAGCAAGAATCAAGTTTTCACAAGAATTCACAGCAGGGGATGAGCATGGAGCAACAGGCTGTGAATTTCTGTGTTCTTCATCAATTCCACGTCTTTCTGACAACGCAGGATATGGGCTGCCTAATTGGAAGCAGGAAGGGGCTGTTTCTTTGGGAAGAACCAGGCTCCTCAGCTTTCTGAGCACAATTTCTCACCGAGCAGATGGAGGGATTCAGCTTTCCCCCAAGGTTCCCCGAATGAAGCACCCGAGGAAGCGCTTGGTCAGTGTTCTGCATCTGACTGATGTCTCTACTCCCAGCAAATTGACCCAACGGCCGGGATTTCTCTCTTTTTATCTTGAGAGATGCATTGTTTAGTTAAGTTCCAGCTAGAAAAAGAGATGAGGGAGGAATTATGCATTAAAAATTAATTTACATTGGCAGCCCAAGATAATGAAGTTCTCTGTTCACGGAACAGGCACTTAAGGGCTGCTGCTTCAGTTTCCTGTGGCATTCTTGCCCTTAGGAGATAATTTCCTGGGAGAAGGGGAGGTCTCTACCTTACCACAAGGAATTCTACTTGCCTTTTGTCTGTAAAAGGATCAGTCCTCCAGGAATGAAGGCTCTGAACCAGAAAATCAGAGAAATAACTTCACTTTCTTGTAGAGTCAGGAGGTTATAAGAAGAGCAAAGCCAATTGCAAACCTGATCTGAAGCAGATTGATGTTCATAGCAAAGCTTCTTCCTCCTATTCAGTGGCCACCATTATCTTAAAATTATTTCAGCCCTGGAAGTGTCCAAGACCAGGTTGGATGGGGCTTGGAGCAACCTTGTCTCCTGGAAGGTGTCCCTGCCCATGGCAGGAAGTTGGAACAAGATGATCTTCAAGGTCCCTTCCAACCCAAACCATTCTAGGATTCTGTAGGAACCTTTAAAAGTCATCTAGACCAACACCCAAATTTGGGGGATTTGTGGGGAATCTAAGACCAAGAATTAATGATATTTATTTCACCAGATTGCCCTCCAGAAATAAAAACTTCCTGTCAACAAAATCCTATTTCACCAAGATCTAGAACATTTATTTCAAAAGTTTTCTGTACCCAGATTTTACAAAGCACTGGCCCTTTGCAGCAGCTTCCACACAGAGCTGTTCTGAACTGAAATGTTTCTTTCCAAGATGGGAAGCAATCCCCACTTTGCATCACAGGTTGGAAATATTATTTCTCACTGCATCCTTCCTGAAGAATAACTGCTACATATCTCCCAAAAGGGAATGAGAGTAATCTAACAGTCATAGGAATGAATTAATTAATAGATAGCTTGTTAAGAGACTGATGAAGGAGCTGTTATCTCAGCCACTGATACATGGCATGAAGCTCTGTGTTGCACAAAAGCTCACTGTGCACACTCTTTACTAATTATCATTTACCCAGAACAGAAGATGGGCACTGATACCACTGATCACAGAGACACAGAATGCTTCGGGTTGGAAAGGACCTTTGAAATCATCTTGTTCCAAGCCCCTGCCATGGGCAGGGACCCCTTCCACTATCCCAGGTTGCTCCAAGCCCTGTCCAACCTGGCCTTGAACACTTCCAGGGATGAGGCAGCCACAGCTTCCTTGGGCAGCCGGTGCCAGGGCCTCACCAGCCTCACAAGGAAGAATTTCTTCCCAGTATCCAGTCTAAACCGACTGTCTTCTGAAGCCATTCCCCTGTGTCCTCTCACTAAAAGCCCCTGTCAATGGTCTCTCTCCATCTTTCCTGTCAGCTCCCTTTAGGCACTGGAAAGCCACAATTAGATCACCCCACACCTTCTCTTCTTCAGGCTGAACAATCCCAATTCTCTCAGCCTTTCCTCCCAGCAGAGCTGCTCCATCCCTCTGATCATCCCAGTCACTCCTTTTGACTCACTCCGACAGCTCCACGTCCTTCCCGTGCTGGGCCCCAGGGCTGGGGCAGCTCTGCCTGTGGGGTCTCACCTGAGCAGAGCAGAGGGGAAGAATTTCCTCCCTCTCCTGCTGCCCACACTGTGGGAACAGCCCAGGATGCCTTTGGCTATTTTTGGCTGGTTCATGCTCAGCCTCCCATCCCCAGAACCCCCAATTCCATCTCTGACACCCCAAGGGCGTTACTGGGTGTTGGATTTCTGGACACTTTAAAGTCAAATAACAGCACAAGACATTTGGCACTGCAAGACCTTTTACAAAACTTGGCTTTGAGGCCTGCCAGCTCCAGAGGTGATCTCTGCGTGCCCTAGAGACTAAGAGAGGATGGACACTGTGTTCTACACACAAAGACTGCCTTGGGTTTATGATGCATTTCAAAACCACCCTCCTGGTTTCATAACACTGTCCTGAGACTGGTCCCCTATGGTGGGAATAAAACCACCCCTCAAGGGATCCTTCCAGGTTTCCCCGACATTTAAAAGCAGTGACTTGACACTTCAAATGAGACAGAAAGGTGAAATTCTGTGGGAGAACGAGGGTGAGGAAGTCACAAGACCGTGTCTTTAGGAGAGCTCCATTCTCACCCATGCAGAGGACGTGTGAATCGCTGCTGAACGCTCTGCTGAGCTGACTGTGCGGCTTTCACCCCCACTAGCTGCATCTCTCCACTGGCAGCAACTGGGGCAGAGGACACATTCAATAGCTACGGAATATAATTAAGTCTAATTGCAAAGTTAATTGTTGAGGAGAAGGGAGGGGGGAGAAGAACAAACAGCGTGAAGCTAAGTGAGGATATCAGAGCTCAGCAGTCTGATACCCTCAAGATAGACCTGGAATTCAGCTTCCTTGCCCCATATTCACTGCATCCTCCTCTGTCTGCATCTACCGCTCCTTGCTTCCCTGAATGAACACCAGTGAGCACCAAACTTCTCTCTCCCCAAGAAAGGATCAGCTCTATTAGCAGTTAAAGCACCAAACAGCCCTGCAGAATTCGCTTGAAAACTTGTTCAGGCTGGGACTCAAGGAGAACCAGGGCATCCTTGTAGTAGGAGGACATTTTTTTGACTGCATCACAAGCCTGGCTGTCCGTGGTTATATTCCCAGGTGATATCCACTGCTGGAGGTTCATTGACTAGGACAGAGCCATCCTGCTGCTACAGCTGTTGAGTTATCCCTCAGATGCTGCTTCATTCAGAAATCAAGCTTCAAGTCTTCCCAAACCTGACCTACTCTGACAGCTCAAGGCCTCCAGCCTGAAGGAAGATCCCTGGGGATATGTTAAGTGAGGAATGTGCTTGGAGACACATGAAGGAATGAAAAAATTTGTTTGCTCTCACTGCCGACAGGCTCAGGGAAGGGATCTCCATCCTTCAGGGCTTCAGTTCAGCAGAGAACTTTTAGAGATTGGGGTGGAATGTGCTGTCTGTCCATGAAGAGACCAATTGTGGCCACTGTCAGAGGTGGGATGCCAGCCCACCTGGATATTTGCAGGTGTCCAGCCTGGGACTGGAGACCTCAAGGACTATGGTGCACCCAGCTTGCTGGTTTTGGTAGTGAACAGATCCTGGAAGCATTTTCCAGCACTGAAAGAAGCTGTGCCAGGCAGGGAATGCTGGGAATAAAAGGGACTGTGATATGGCAGCACAGCCTGAACGATTGTGCTGCACAAACACCCCAGACGGCCACTTTTCTGCGATGCAGCATTAAATATCACTTTGCAACTGGAGTGGATTTCCTGTGCATTCAGGGGGATTTCTTCTCCACCCCGTGTTCCACTCAGTTTTGGTGTTACCCAATGGAAAGAGACAAGAGGAAGGAAGGAGGAAAAAGCATATGAGGCATCTCTTTTACAAAAAAAACCAGACCAAAACCAGGAGAAATGAAGGCCCAGCCCTCTGGAAGATGCCCATTAGTCAGATTCGTTTGAGTCACACAGTCGGCCAACACCTCACCTGTGCTGGGTGATGCCAGGTAGGCTTGCACATGTCTGTGGGCACAGGTAGGATGCTGAGAACTGGTGCAATGACCTGTGACAAAGAGCTGAGCTTGCTTCTCCTCTGAGTTGTCACAGGAGAAGCAGCACCACCAAAACCTCTTCTGGATCCAAACCTCAGATCCTCCCAGGGGACTCTTCTCATGGAGCAACAGCAACAGGCCCCGAAAAGTCAGAGTCAACTCCAAGGATATTTTTTGACCGCAGCCCTGTCACTGAGCTCAAAGATCACAGGAGAAGTGCAGAGAAAGGTCTTCTCCACCAAGAGTAAGCAAACCAAATCCTTTTTTCCTCACCGTGTACAAGCAAGTGTCATGAGACTGTTGTACCAGCATGGAGGGTGCCGGGGGTCTCACTGGGAAGCATGGAAACAGGCCAGCTGATTTTGTTGAGGAAGAGGGTTCTTTGACTGCCAGCAACTGTTATTTTTTCTGTTGTTTTAATGTAATCAGCAGGGAAGCAGGGTGAGAGGGATGAAGGAAATCCAGCTGTTGCCATGGCAGCCTCTAGCTGGCCGTCTCCCACATCCCTCGGGTTGCTCAGTGCTCTTTTCCTCCAGTGCCAGCTCCTGGTTTCGGATCAGAGGAGTTTTCCTCCTGGGGGTGGCAAGGAGGGAGTGGTGAGCAAAGCAGTGCAGAGAAGGGATCAGAATTCTTGGGAAGAGGTGGCCTGGGACAAGGAAGAATCACAAGAGAGTGGGTGAGGACAGACTGTCAGGAGTGAAGGTGAGTGCAGTGATGGATGGAAGGGAAGAGTTTAAAGGCAGAAACAGTATTTCCTTGGCAGAGACCCCAGGCAGAGACCTAGAAACTCATCTGATTTGGACTGACACTCACCCCAAACTGCTGGAACTTCCCCAGCCACAAGAGGCCCTTAAAAAAATACTCCACTCCTTTCCCTCTAAACCCATCGCTTGGCTTCCGCCACAAACAGCAGCAGTGCTCTCTGAGTTCAGGCTCTGAGTTTAGTCCCTGTCATGTTCAAGATCTTAATGCAGCCCAGACGTTAAAAATTCATGTTCTGGCAGTTCCCATTTTCACGAGGGCCTGTTGGAACTAATGACGCTGCCTCGGCGAGCACTTCATAAGTTAATCATACACTTTCCCTTCTCACTTGCCTGAAGACGGGAGCAGGGAAGTTATGCTCGCCAAGTTTCAGCATTTGTGACTCTTGTTTGAGACAATTTTTCACTTCTCCATAGGATTTAACCAACTCCTTGCTGAACTCTCCAGGCAGGAAACATGAGGAGCTCATAGGGGCATTTTTGGGATCAAGTGACAAGCACTGGCAAGGAATTTTCTACTTTCCTTAGTAACAAAAGGGGAAATACATTTGAAGGTTAAAATTCATGGCCTTCCCTATAGTTGACATTATGCAGCTGTGGAGGATCCACTAAGATTTTGCTCCTTGCATCGCAGGAACCCTTAAAAAACAGAGGTTTCCTTAGAAGAAAACCCCTACAAGCTACAAAACCCCAATGCATCACATTAAAGCAGCAAGAGGAAGGACAGGTTGTTGAAAAATCCTATGACTGGGCCACAGCAATGACTTTTTTAAAAATAAAAATGCCACGATGGCCCTAAACTGACCACATTTAACACCACTAATGAAAAGCTGACCTGGTGTTGGTTTGTACAAGGGCAAGACCAACCAAGCAGGAACCTGCCAGGAGTTCTGGTGTCACTCTGAGGATGGGCAGCTCATCCCATAACCAATCTAAAAACCTCCAGATCACTGATCTTTAGCTACACTGGGGGTTTTTGAACACAGTGATGGGGGCAGTCACTGAGACATTGATGTGAACCCAGTGAAAAGGCAAGAAATCAGTCAAGAACTTCCTTTTGTGCAAGGTCAGCTTTGCACTTTACAGGAAGGGAAAGGGTCAGTCCAGGTATTAAGAGCACCGAAGTGGGAAAGGACTTGCAGGGTCCCATTGAATGTGTTCTTCCAGTCCAGGGGAAGATTTATTTCACCCTGTCCAAACAATTCATGGCGCTGTTAAGGTTGGAAAAGACCTCTAAGAGCACTGCCAGGTCCACCACTAAGCCATGTCTTTAACCACTGCGTCTACAGGTTTCTTGGACACTTCCAGGGATGCTGTGTCCACCACTTCCCTGGACAGCCTGTTCCAATGCTTAACTGCCCTTTCAGTGAAGGAATTTTGCCTAATGTCCAACCTGAACTTCCCCTGACATAATTTCAGGCAATGGGCCAGCCCTGGGAAGCCCTTTGCATCCTCCCTCCTTTTTCACTATCAGCAGCACAACTTCTTCAATCTTCTAACAAAGATTACAGATCCATCCTGTCCTTGGGACAGTAGAAACACTTTCCCACGACTATTCCATCCATACTCCTTCATTCCAGTCCCAGAATGTTTTCTCTTCACAATCCCAGCTTTGTTCAAGTTTTGGTGTCTCTGGTGCTCCACTCCAGAGATGGGCAGGAGATTGTGTATCCTGCTCTCAGGCTTAGGCTGAGATCAAGGTGCACATGGGATATCAGATAATCTAATCAGGTATCACAGCTCCCTCACAGACATGACAGAGCAGGGATTTGCTGTTCTTTACCCAGGTAACAAGAAAAGGCAATGGTAACTCCTCTTTCCCTCCCCAGTTTAAGTTACAAATGGAGCTTTCAGTCCTTGCTCCTCTCTCCCTTCCTCCTCCTCCACCTCGGGTTGCCACTTTCCACCAAACTTTACCCACGGCATTTTCTGGGATAATTTTTTCACCAAAACTTCAGATTTTGCTGCACTGTGATCCTTTTATATTCCTACTCTGACTCCTGATTCATTTTACTCCTCCTGAGCATCGCCCAGGTACTTCTCCTTTTGTCAAAAGTGCATTTCCCTCCGCAGTATCTCCACTCAGCACAGGAAATTAGCACCACCAATTATCCTAATACCCCTAAACTCTTCTAATCCCAGTGATGTTCTGTTTCAGCCTCCTCAAACTGAAGGCAATCCACTGATTGTTCCTTCAGCTCGGCCATGAGGATGAGGCTTAGGAGGAAGAGAGCAGCTGGTTTCTGCCTTCCTGGGATTGTTATCACGTATCTTTTGTTTCCACAGTCAGAAAAGGCCCCTGATGAGGGTAATCACAGGGAAAAGCCCAGATCAGAGTGAGAATGAGAAGGAACAGGTCAGAGGGTCATTAAAATCGATGGCCACACGCAGTAATTGCATAAATCTAAAACTATACCGACCGGGGGATACGTGGTGTGATTGCAGAGGCAAAAATAAACATTATCAGTGAAGAACATGGACAGAGATGCTATGCAGTGAGAGTTTTTCCTGAATGGTTTTTCAGGAATGAGACACTCCTAAATGCAGCAAGGAACTATTTCTCTCCACAAAAATTTTTGAAAGCATTGGAACAGCCCTACCACTGGCATCAGGAAAAGGAGAGACTGTTTTGATTCCCCGCTTCTCTGAGCATGAAGTATAACCTAAGCCACGTTAAACACCCAATTTATTACAAAGCAACAGAGGAGGATTAAAAAATAAATAAAAAGGACTTAAATAGCATTTATCATGCACGTGTTGGGCAGGCAGTGCCACAACAAACAGTGATCACAGAAGGGGATTTATCTCAGGAGGGGCAAACTCTCCTGACTTGGGTGCAGAGCATCCCAGTGACCCCCAGCCAAGGACAGCAGGACGCTGTCTGTCCTGGCAGCATTAGGAATTCCAGCCCTCTGTGACGTTTGTCCTCCCCTTGCCCTTTGGAGGCAGGTGCAGTCACAGCTCCCCTGGGATGGTTCTGTCCTCTGATGTGCCCGAGCAGGTCAAGATCTGTAATTTTCCATTACCGTAGCTGATCAAATGTCAGCGTTCTGCCAACCTTCAAGAGAGTCTGTTCCCCTTGGCACCACCAGCACCTAAAAAATCTCTTCTCTTCATTCCCTGTTCCGAATTTACAGGAGGGGCTCAAACCTTGAGAGGGTTGTGGCGAAAAGGGAACCATCAAACCTCTTACTTGTGTCGCCCACTGTTCTCCCTCCAGTCCGGCATCTTTGTCCATCCTTCATCCAGGACATCTTTTTGTTGCAAGTGATCAGTACTGAAAATACTCTTTTTAGGGTTTTGAAGGATCCTCAGCATCCTTCAAAAGCATGGAAAATGTGGTGGCACAAGAGATTTGGAGCTGCTTTTAGAGATCAAGACATAAATCAGCATAAAATGGACCCCCCTCTGCAGAGAGAATGAGGAGATGTGGGATGTCCTCAAGAAAAAAGGTGGACTGGGGAGTCTGTGTTGGTTAGACAAACTCAGTGACACAAACTTGATGTTTTCTGCATAGGGAAAGTCCTTGGTGGCTTTATTTATTTTGGCTGGAGGGTTTTCAAGGCATCCACGGGCTTAGGAGAGTTTGGAGAGGACCTGTGACCAAATGTTTGCCAGTGCTTTACTGGGGTGTCTGTTGAGTGTCTGGGGAGCCACATCCAGACAAGTCCAGATCAGAGTTTTTGATCACTGTCCTTTGGCAGGGGCTGTCCAGGGAGGTGGTGGAGTCACCATCCCTGGAGGTGTTCGAGGAAAGCCTGGACGTGACACTCGGTGCCATGGTGTGGTTGACGTGGTGGGGTTGGGTCATTGGTTGGATTTGATGATCTCTGAGGTTTTTTTCCCCCAACCTCAGTTGATCCTGTGATTCTCCATGGAGTTACAGACTCCCTGGAGAGGCTTTATCAGTCCACCTTCACATACCAGGTAGGCAAAGCATGGACAGTAATTCTCCTCCAAAATTACCTGGGCATTTAAACCAACATTAACAGAGACTCAGGGATTTTGGGACTCCAGCTGTGGCTTTTAGCTCTTTTTGGCCACCTGTGGGTGAAAGCAGAAGTGCAAATGGACAATAAAAAGTTGTTATAAATCCCCCAGTCACCTCTTCTCATCAGGCTTTCAGCCAACACTGTCCATAAAGAAAGACAAAGAGATTAAATTAGAGTTGACCTTGAGTTACCCTTCCATACAGCCTGGGTTCATGGAGAGTCTTGCCTTGGAAAGAGTTTATGGATCAAAATTTGGTTTTTGAGCTCCCTGGCTCAGCTGTGATGCTACAAAACACCTTTTGCAAGTGTGTTGGAAGTCTTAGATCAGGAGCACATCATGCTCTGATGAAAGATGAGGTAATTAATCTCAATTTCAACTTTTTTTCCTGACCGCAGATGTTTTTTGTGGAAATCTTGTGATTTTGCTTATATAGAGGGTGGAAACCTCTATTCAGAGGAGCAGGGAAGAGATGCTCCCTTACCATCAAAGTGCACAAGATCAAAATCTTTCAAAGTTTTTAATGTTTTATTTTATTTTATTTTTAATGTTTTTCTAACCCAGCAGACAAATTCTAAGGGCCACAAATGCACAGCTGAGAAGAAAAGGAACACGCAGAGCTTCAACCTTCCTGGCTGATACTCCAGAAAATCTGCAGGGCAGTTATTTAAGATGGATAGGAGGAAAATCTTTCACAGGAGTAAAGAGCCAGAGGGACTCACTCACACAGGTCATGGGAGGAAAAGACAAAGTCATTCTTCACACTCTGATTGGCCATTAATGACAAATAGTAATTAGTAATGCAAGTAACCTTTTAGCAGAGCTTTTAATCCTCACACATTCAGGCTGTTTGGGATGTCACTGAGGCTGTTTGGGCTGAAAGCAACTGCTTTTTGATTTTTGTGATTTAGGTGATGGAAAAGTCACTATAGGAAAGAGAATCTCCTTTTCCAGGTAAGGAAAAAATGAAAAGTGCAGTGATCTGCATGGCAAATGCTGTTGCAATTCCAGCAGCTCTGCGGCCTTTATTTTAATACTAAAAAAAAAAAAAATCAATATTTTTCTTTTAGTATCCCTTTTCAAGAATTTGATTCTCTTGCAACCTTCAAAGTGTTTTGTAAATCTTCCAATTCCTTATTATCCAAAACATTCTCCTCTTACCACCATCTGATATTTTTTTCTTATTAAACTCCTTCTACAGATGGAGAATCTCCAGATTTCATAACTCTAGTGGACCCGGGTTGGAGGGAGGAGGAGGAGCAGGCAACAGATTCCAAGCTGTAAGAGTAATTCACTGCCTCTTATTTTCCTTCTTCATAGAGAGCTTCTCCAGGGCCTGGGACATTGTGAAAAAATTCCTTGTTTTTTATCAGCTCTTCAGTGCTTGTCATCTCTTTGTTCTGATCAGCTGTTCACAAAAGGAACAGAATTAAATGTATGTGTATAGGTGGAGAAATATGTGCACACCTCAATTTGAAATAAGACTTCAAAAATCCCAAAATGTGTATTTGGAAGTGTTATTATATAACCAACATATCTCATTTTTTTAAAAAATCTTGGAAAACTTCCTGTACTTGTTATATGTGGATTTGCTTGAACCACTTATGAGTGAAATGATCACGATTCACAATCTATATTTTATCAAATATAATTTGGTATAGAATTCAAGTGAAGGGATCATTAATATATGACAGGAAAAGAGAGTTTGGCAAAAATCACTGGCGAAAAATTAGTTCTGAGATAACGTGTTCTGAATGGAAAAATGGTTCACAAAAATTTAAAAAATTTTTACTAATGGATTTAGGGAAAAGAAGGGAGGGATGGAAGAAGGGAGGGATGGAGGAAGG
>VXBT01013113.1:661658-678706 GCA_013400235.1 Oriolus oriolus | reverse complement strand
AAGGAAGGAAGGAAGGAAGGAAGGAAGGAAGGAAGGAAGGAAGGAAGGAAGGAAGGAAGGAAAAGAAAGGAGATTAACTGGGGTTTTATTTTCATCAACATTAACAATAATTAAAATGTATTAATACTATTAAATTGTATGTGTATTATTAATTGCTACAAATACCCTTACCAGCTCTTTTTTCTCAATCAATTTGGAGAACAAACACATTGAAAGGATTTGAATTTTCTCTCTGAAACAAATTCACCCTCATTTCAAAATGCCTCTTGTTTCCCAGTTTCAGCAGCAGAAGTGCTCAGGGGTTAAGGAGCTGTCATAGCCTGAGTAACAATTTGCAGCCTTGGATTCCAAGTGGTTGCCTAGCAGTAAAAGACTCCTTCCACACCACTCCCAGTTGGAGGTGTTCCCTATTCCATATATATAGTTAACTGTAGAGACCATATTTAGGGCTATATGAGAAGATTTATTAATAGGAGCTCCCTGTCAAAATCAGAGTATTGAGCAGAACTGGAAAAAGCCAAATCCTTGCAAAAGCAGTGGAGCATCACACAGAGGCAGCAGCCCAGCACAGGAGATCACTGTTGGGTGCAGAGCAACAGATGCAAAATCAACTACCATGAAGCACTTTCCTCAAGGAATTTTTTTGGATTATTCCTTCAGCTTGAGAGAAACACTGGGATAGTACTAAGTCTAGGTAATTTCTCATTAAACATCCTAAATTTTGGGGTTTTTTTAACATATATATATATATATAATGACAGAAGAGACATTCATGTCCGTGCAGTTTGTCCTCAGGCAGAGTGAGGCCACTGAATCTCATCCAAGAATTCCTGTGCTCAGCCTGAAGTTTAGCACAACCCCCCCAGTTACACCTGGCTTGTGTGTTTTCCCCGAGAGCCTTTCAGTGGCTGTGACCAACAACACCACAATGGCTTGGATGTGGTTTTTTCCATTAAAAAAAAAGCAGAAGTGATGAGCTGTGCAGAAGGAAAACTTCATCCACAAGACAGTGTCCTGACCCACCCCGTAAGTTTGAAAAGGCATCAGCCATCCCTGAACCTCCTCCTCATGGACAATCCATGGCTATTAATGATCTTCTCTTTCTCCACAGATCGCAGGCAGAAGCCATCTGGCTTTTCCTCGGACCAGTGGAAGAGGCTTTCCATAAACTTCAGGCTCTTTTTCCCTATTTAGGTCAGGAGTTAATATCCCCTATCACAAGCCAGGGGTCATGTCCTGCTGTTTAAAGTCAGCCCACTCCAAGAGGGCTGGCAGGATGAGCTGCCCCTCTCATCCAGGGAAAGCTGGGTTGAAAGAAGACCTGTGCCTGAGCACAGCAGAGTGAACAACACCACAATATGCTGCCAAATACTCACAGTGCATCTTGAGTGAGCTTTGCACAGAGGCCTTTTCTGGTCTAAGACACAAGAGAGAAAGAAGTAGTGCTAAATCCACCCCCCCTTTTTTTTTTCGGCAGAAAATGCTGCACTGTCCCAGTCTATCAGGCTCTTGGCTTGCTGAAAATTAAGAGGTCAGAAGGAGCTGCCCCAGTCTGCGATAAGTCTGATCCCACCACACCGTCTGGAGAGATTCCCTCCCTGCAGGGTGAATGAGTTCAAGTCTAACTTGGATAATGAGAAAAATTAGTTTCAGGGGCTCGAGAACCCTAAAAAACCTCCTGCTCAGATCACATGGATTGACCTGGCCCCCTCTGCATGGCTGCCATGCCCCAGCAGCTTCGGGGAGCAGTGGTGCAGAGGTGATCAGAGGAGCTGTGTTTTTCTCCTTGCCACCCCACCACACTCTTACCCCTGCCAGGAGAATGGCATCCACCTCACACAGCTCAGGATATGAGCACCGTGGACAAACCGCAGCTCCCAGCTGGATTTGTCCCTCTGTCCCCTCTCACTGCTCCCTGAGCCATGATCTCTGCAGCTGGCACACCTCTGTCAGCTGGCAAATCCTGCTGCCACAGGAGGGATGCTCTGTCCTCAGGCATGGGACAGCACCTTTCCTTCTCCCCAGGCGTCCAGCCCCTTCCCACTGCCCTCTCCAAGGAGGAGAGCAGTCCCCACCAGCACAAGGGAGGCGGGGGACAAGGATAGGCGGTGGCATCACTCCTTTGAACATGCAAACCTTCACCTTGCTGCTGCCCAAAAACCCTGCCAGGGGTTACACCAACCTCGTCCTTCCTCTGGCCCCGCTCCCTCCCACGCCAGCAAAGCAAACAAGGCAAAGGGCTCTGTTGTTTCAGACCCCTGAGCAAAGGGAAGGACGACAAAGCCGCCCATCCTCCCCGCCTTGCATGTGACGAGCCACAGAAGAGCAGCGCTGCTGCCAAGCCTGGTGACTAAAGGCCAAAGAGAGAGGAGATAGAGGAACACAAGGGGCTGCTTGTTTGGGTTTTGTTTGGGGAGTTATTTGAAATTCAGCAGCCACTGAGGTTGGAGAACAGAGTCCACTCAGAGCCTCTCTCTTCCCATTCATCCCCGTCCCGGCGAAGGAGGGAGCGGGGGATGCAGGCTGAGGAGCAGGGAAAACAACCAGGCTCCTCATAAGAATTCCCGCCTGGAAGAGGCAGCCTCTGCCCGCGGGGAGGCATTGGAACCTCGACTTCATCGGCCTCACAGGGAGCTCGGGGCAGGACAAAGCCCTGAAGCCAACAGCAGCCTGGTGTCCAAGGAATCTCTCCTTGCTTTTGGCAAAACTTTGCCACCTCCTTCGTGGAGGTCAAGCCACATTTTTAGCCTCTGCCTTAGTTTCCCCAGGTGTGACGTGAGAGTTTACACTGTCACATTTAGATAATGGGGACATTCCTAAGCTGAAAGCTGAAAAAGGCTGAAGTGATTTCAGCGGAGCAGGAAGAAAAAAAAGCAGAAGATAAAGATACAGATTGGGTAAAAACAAATAACACGCTGTGAAAAAGACAATGTATCAATCTAGGACACAGTGAGGGGGAATATTGCCAGGTTTCCTGATATTAGGAAGACACTGTCTTTGACCATGTCTAAAATATTTTATCTGTTTTTGTGCTTGGGTTTGAGAAACATGAATTCACAGTTATCTGAATATATCTGAATTCACAGAGACAGGGCTGCAGAGAAAGATCGCTAAGATGACCAGACCTGCCAGAAGATACTGCTGCACCTGGCTTTGCAAAAGGAAAATGAAGATAAAATTAAAATGCTGTAATTGAAACTCCAAGAAGGAAGCACTAGGGGAATTAAGAAAGCTTTAAACCAAAGGCTAATGATGCTGCGAGAATAAACAGCCTTGATTTGGCAGAAAAAACACACGTGGGTTGAGGTTTTAGCCACCAGAAATATTATTGTCCAGGACAGTGAATCTTGTATGATTAACATGGAAATCTCCCCGCTGCTGCTGAGGTGGATCTCACTAGGAAGGCGACTGGCTTTGGGAAGTGGCCTTCCAGTTCTGTCCTTCTGTCTTTAATGCAGAGAGGTGGAAACTTCTCCACCCCTCTGCAGCTTCCATCTGTAGAGCTGGACACAACGGGGGCTTTGCTTTATTGAATTTCTCCACCCCTGAGTTGCCTCCTCTGTTTCCTCTCAGGTGTTTGGTGACTCATCAGGCACCAAGTGAAAGTTTTCTGCTCTAACCTTACATCAAAGCCTCCAGTGGCTCAAGGACTCAGGTGACAGCCTGCAACCATGACTGATGACCTTCTGCAGGCAGCAGAGACTCCTTCCATTTCTCTGCTCATTTTTAATTTAAGGTTCTCCAGCTCTAATGCCTTATCCTCAAGGACACACAAGTTTTAGGGGTGCAGGGCAAATTCCAAGGAACAACCTCCTCCTGATAAGATACAGAATGATGTTAAAAGCTGGGACACCTTTAAACTACTCTGGCCAAGCCCAGCAGACCTTCTCATTGAAGAATGATCTTTAAAGTTCTTTCCAACCCAAACCATTCTGTGATCCTCCTCTGTGCTTTCTGAGCTTTCTCCTCCTTCTTTGAGCCACAGTCTCCTGGTAATCTGTTGGAGGGCTGTTGAGAACCACAGAAATGGGGACAGAAAACTCTTCTCCATGCACTTCTCTCCTGCCTGACTTTCCTCTTGATGTCAAGGTGAAGGTACCCAGGAGAGATGAAAGAAACATCCTGAACCATCTCCCCCCACTTTTAGCGTGGCAGAAATCTTTGTAAACAGGCAAATCTGAACCAAAGGATGAAATGGTCACTCTGAGTACAGTGACCCCTGATCTCCTGTTTTTGTTATCCTATGATGTCTCTCCCCCTCAATTCCACCTTCACATTCCTCCTGCAGTCGTCACTCTCCTCATCACAGGTACCAGGAGCATATGTGGAATCCCAGAACCATTAAAGTCAGAAAAGATCATCGAGTCAGTCCAAGCATTGATCATCGAGTCCAAGCATTGGTCATCAAGTCCAAGCATTAACCCCCTTATTTACAGCAGAGGGACGAGTTTCTTTAGGACTTTTCTCCCCACAGGTTTGACTCAGCCTCTATCCTGTGTTTAAATCTCACCTCCAAGTCCAAACTTGGTGCATTTGCATTGTCTAATTTTTGGCAAATTTAAGTTAAAAAAATCAGATTTTCAATCTTCACATGCACAATGAACCTGAATTACACATCCTTTTCAGCCAGGATGCTGATAGATGTGGCTCCAGTGCCAGAGAGATCTTCATTCCCTGTGAACTGCTGCTTTCAGTTTCTGACATGCTGCTGTTCCAGAGACGGAGCTCCTTGGAGACCGAAAGAAAAGAGGCAGAGGCAAATCCTTCACTCCCCATGGAGACTGTATTCGGTCCTTATTACTGTTTGGTAATCTCCTGCCCCTTTCTGACATATCTCTGCCCTCAGATTCTCATTCCACCACTCTCGTAATACCTGGCACTCAGATCAAAATTTCTCAAGTTCTGTGATTATGAAAGACAGATAATATTAAGAAACAAGTACAAGTAATACTTAAAACAAAACCCGAGTGTGATTTTTGAATCACTAGAGAGCCTGATCATGGTCCATATTCAATATTTTAAAAAACCCCAAATCTAAGCAACTCAAGATTTGACAAGCTCTAGTTTCATAATTTCCGAATTCTTTTTCTTTTGGCTGTGTTTCCTTGCTCAGTGAGCAAAGATGAGTCCTCAGATCTCTCCATTCAGGCCCATGCAACATTCAGAGAAGATCGTTTTATTGCCAGTTAAACCCAGCCTGGCTGCAGCTTTTAGGCAAGAGCCTCAGGAGGAGCAGCAGTGTGACCTTGTTCAAGGAATGAGGGGTCCCTCCTCACCCCTGGCATCGTGCTTGTCCCTCGCCACTACCAGGTATTTTGGTCCAAGTGTCCCTTAGCACCTTGTTCACATCGCTGTTTTAAACTGGCTGTCCTGTGCTGCCTTGTTCTCATTGCAACAAAGAAAAGAAATTAAAATGTATATAATCAAATAAAAACCAACATTGGGAAAAAAAAAATCCACAATTAAAAAAAATCCACTCATAAATATAAACAGAGGCTGAAAATATGGATATTTCACTGGAGTCCTGAAGCAAATGACATCTTCTCAGGAGAGCACCGTTGTGGACACAGGCACATGTGTTTTATTTATAGCTCCAGTTTTACTGCAGTCACTCAGTCAAGCATGGCCAGGGCTGTGTGTAGGCAAATGTGGCTCATTTCTTCCCAGCTCAGCTTTAAAGGGCAGTTATCAGCCTCTCCAGGGGGGCTCGTAGGGATGTTATGAGCACAACTTAATCTCAGAGATAGAAAAATGTTGCCCCAGGAATGCAGCTGCAAGAGAGGGAGGCAGATCACCCCCTTGCTGCCTCCCCAGAGAGTGGACCTCGATATAGGGGTGCTCCCAGCAGGAGCCAGGCTCCCTCTTCCTGTCAGAGCCTTGATGTGAGGCTCAAATCTCCCTCTAAGTGCTCCATTTATCACCTCTTGGAAGCCTCTAAATCAAGGGAAGGCATCTGACAGGTTCACCCAACTCCCGCCATGAGTCACGGCATCCACGGAGTCGTTGTGGGATGAACCCACCAGCCCTGTCCACAGGAGTTCATAACAATTCACAAAAATCACAATTCCTTCTGCTGGCTTTCCTTGTCTGCCCCTCTCTGGTGTCCACTGCTCTGCAAAGAGACCACTTAGTTTATTTAAGGTGTGATACAGGTGTCGAGGTGGGGGTTTAGAACACAGATGCTGGAAGTGAGGATTAGGTGGTAAATTTAGTCTAATTCCTCTTGGTGTCACCCCATTCCCTCTCTTCCCTCCTTTAATCTCACTGCTGCTCCTTTAAAATTTCTTTAAAACTTTCCTGGAATGAAAAAAGTAATGATTCTTCTCCATGACCTCCTCTGAACATCATGTCCCTTGCCTAAAATTTGCCGCTGAATTTAGAGGATGTGCCTACGTCACATCACCACGGCAGGACCCACACGAAGGCACCAACACCAGGTCACCCACTGACCCCTTGCACCTCGCCCTGACTCTGAGCTGCATTTTCTCCTGCAGACTGCAGCTCTGCCCTCCTGTCCTGCATTGTGGCAGGTTGGCAGAGATTGTGTTCCTTCCCAAACACCCAGGAATAGATCTGGGCCAGTTCCATTCCCTATAAACTTGCACTTTGCAGCCCCAGATGTCATCCCTGACGTTTAGATCCACCTCAGTCTACGTGCTGGCTTAAAGCAAAGGGGGGGCAACCAGAATCTGCCTGACACAGCAAATCCAGGGAGGAGAAAAGGGGGAATCAATTTTTATAATACGTGTTTGGCACTACATAATAGATATAACTCTAAATGCAAGCCATAAAGTTGGAGAGGATTATAAATTAAATCTGTCCTGTCCCTTTTAACTAAAAAGTGACCTTACCATAGAATTAAATGTGGTTTTTACCCAGTGATCTATGGAGCTGTAAAAGTGCATTGTGGCAGGGGGATGTTACAGCACACAGAGGAACCCCCAGACAGGCATCTCCACCCAGCTCAGCCCACGAGCTGCTGCTTGATTTAAAATGAGCGCAGGGCAACAAGAGCTGAGGATTTCACCCCTCTCCCTGCCAGAAGGTGACTCATGGCCCTGCTGGGAACAGTCGCTGGCCAGGTTTTCCTCTGATCTGCCACCAGTCTTGGGATGAGAGGATGCTGCCTGAGAAGATGTTCTGAACCATTTCTAAAAATTAAACAGTCTGCACAAAAGCAGGGCAGTTTTTGGATCTGTGTCCTATCCCTGTTTAGTTTACCAAGACCTAACTACAGCCCAAGAGGAGGAGAGGATTAGAAAGTACCCTGGGGTTCACTTAAATGCCACAGTGGTGGTGAAAATGGGGATGGGAAGTCCTTAATTGCTCATGTAGTGACTCCATCTCCCTGCTCCAATAATCATACAGGAGAATCTGAAATACAAAAGACTTGACATTGTAATCCAGCCCAGAGGACACAATTTAGGATGCTCCTGAATGCTTTTGAATGGCCAGAAATTATCAGGTTTTGTCTCACTAGAAGATACGGTTTCAAAGACACTGCTGGGTTACAGGTTGGTATTCATGGATAAAAGCTCTCTGAGCCTGTGGGAGACTCAGTGCCCCCCGGAAGACAGCACAGGACTGAAGGCTGTTCCACTTCCAATCAGTACAGCAGTGAGGAAAATCACTTCCCCCATGAAACAGATGCTCAGGGAAGTCAGTGGTGTGTTACCTCATTACTGCTGAGAAGTGGTGCAAAGGAGGAGCCAAGAGCCTTCCCAGATACCGAGAGTCACTGAAACTTGGACAAAAAAAGTGCTGCCAGGTCTGGATGTCTCTCCTCTGTGTGCACTGGGCTGGTGCTGCCCTGCAAGCCACAAACATTAATCAAATATTTAGATCAGGTTTTAGTTTGGATATTGGGATTTTTTGTTTTTCACGGTGAAGGTTGTAAAACATTGGAAGGGACTGCACAGGGAGGTGGTGGAGTCACCATCCCTGGAAGTGCTCAAAAACGTGTTGACATGGATGATGTGAATGTGGTGGTGGTGCTGGGTTCACGTTTGGATTTGGTGATCTTAAAGGTCTTTTTGAATTTTAACAATTCTGTGATTCTACGGAACAGCATGCCGGTTCAGGAGAGCAGCCCAGATGGTCAAGGTTACGTTGGAGACTCATCTGAGCTGCCACACCCCACTGTGACTGGACACTGAGGCCAATGGCTCCCTTCTCATGTTGGCCTGCCTTTTCTCCGGGTCACTCATTATTTATTAGCGTTATTTCACTCAGTAATGCCATTTTTGCCTGCAACTGTACTGTTGGACTGCACAGGGACAGAGCCCAGTCTCAGGAACCATCTGATGAACTGTCGCAGGACATGGACTCGATGGTCCTTGTGGGTCCCTTTCAGCTCAGAGTATTCCGTGATTGTGTGTGGAATCCATTCACACCGTGGATTTGCTACCCAGGAAACACCAAGCACTACCCAGGGGATGGCATGGGGCAGGGATTATTGCTAATAAACCTTAGGGTCAAGACTAAGTCACAGGTGGGGAGACAGAGAGAGTTTTGTTCTGTGGTAGCAAGCTGCACCAGGTCACTGAGTCAAAGAACAAGCCCTGACATGTATTATTGATTAATATTTGATGTGATATTTCATTGACTGAAGATCTGCAGGGGTTCATATCCCTGCACACGCTAGAGATGCTGGAATAGCAAAGTACTCCCAAGGATTAACCAGAAGAAAAAGAAACTCTGACAGTCCCGAGGTGAAACCCACCTCCACTCCTGAATTAAGAAGGAAAGACGTCCTAAAAAATCTGATTTTACAGAGCACAGCCACGCTCAACCTCAGTCAGAGCCTCTACCAGCTGCCACGGTGCCAACAACAGCATCGTGTTTACCCAGGTCTCCTTGCCATCCTCTCATCTTGAATGATGTTAGAGATTTTATTCTTAAAGGGGAAGAATAGTTACTGTAGCTAATATTTCACTATAGATGCTATGAAACAAAACCGTTAATCAGCAGACTGTGCACTGGGCTGAGCCAGGCTGGTGTCCTCCACCTCCCAAACCTGCCTATCACACCAGTGCAAAAATGACAGGCTTTGTGCTGTTGCACATTTCAAAGCTATTTATGGCTAATATTTGGCAAAATCCAAGTACTGCAGACATCCAGGACCTGCTGTGAATCAAGTCAAGAACATCTGGAGGATAAGACTCACCAACAGGAGCCCCAATGCCCAAATAAATAAATAAATTTTCCTGAGGGAAAGGGTGCAAACAAACAATTCAAAGATGGTAGCAGCTCTCCAAGAGCTTCACAGAGGAAAGAGGCTGAGCTGGAGATGAGCCACAATCCCAAGACCTCCAGATGTTGCCTTCAGCTCTGCCAGTGGTTCACTTTCCACCTAATTCAAGCCACAGACCGAACATCTGCCTGTGTGCTCAGGAGGTCTACACTGGCCATGCTCATCTTCAGTGTCGTGCAACCCACAGTGATCAAGTGATGTTAATCCAAAAGGGCTCATCAGGAAAACTTCAGAGACACAGGACAGTGCTGACCAATAATTTGTGAAGAAATAAAGCACAACAACTTTAAATTATTTCCTCCTTTGATGACCCAGGGAACAGCCAGACAAGTCTCCACAGAGAAAATCAGGGTTCAGGAGGAGCCCCAGCTGCCAGTGCTTGATGAGGGTGACTGGACAGATTAATTACACCCCCAAAGTCACCTTCCAGACTGGAAGCCAATTTGCAGGGCCAAAACCCTCTTTGAAATTCTCTTTCCCTGACTGTCTAAGGAGCTGCAGCCATCAGAGTGACATGTCCGGAGCAGGATGAGCTCTGAGTGGAAAGGATGCCTGGGCAGCACCGTTAATCCCCCACCCCAATTCTGACCCCTGCGCCAGGGTGATTGATTTCCTTCCCCCCAGCTCCAAATACCTTCCACAGGGAGATTACACAGCCTGCTCTGTAATCAACAGCAACTTCAAAAGGGCTCAGCGCTAAAAGAAAACCTCTGAGGGACGGCATTAAGTGGGAAACAAACACAGCATTTGGGCTGTAATTTGAGGTGGGAAGCTGGGGTTTTAATAACCACCTCGCTGCGGCCTGCTGGGCACCTTGCGGCTCATAAATTGCATTTATGAGAACAGGAGGTTACAGGGAGGGTTTGGAGTCCATGTGAAAGGCAGCCGTGCCTGGTGTGGCGCATCCGAGGTGTTCGTGGCCGCTGTGTTTAGCGCCAGCTTCCCTGAAGCGCCCCAGCGCTGTCACCTGCACACAGGCAGAGCCCGCTGACCCAGCTCCAGGACCGGGAAGAGCCGTGTCCTATTTACATCCAACCACTCTTGTGGGCAAGGGAAGGGAGGTGAGAAAAATCAGTGCTTTGTCCCACATTCCCCTTGCCAGGCAAAATGGAAATAATTGTGGTGAGATCTTCTACAAACATATTTAAGGCTTGCTCAAGAGAAAGGTGTTTCAGTTCCTCGAACCTTTTAAGATGAGCTCCAATCCAACAAAGACACAAAGAGCTGTAAGGAATCGCAGCTGGCTTTGCCATGCACCTTCCCCATCTCCAGCACTGCATCCTATAATGTATCTGATGCTGTTGGCAGTCAGGTGATATCCTCAGGGGCACTCCAGGATGGTCTTAGAGATCCTTTTAGGAAGATCATTGCTCCTAATCAGAAGTCAAAAGCCAGACCAAGCAAGGGAGGGACCCACCAACCATCAGCACCACAGAAAAAAGGAGATGTTGCAGCTTGTGCTGGAACATCCCCAATTTCCACATCCCAGAAAACTCAACTGCAGAACAAGCCAAGGTTTTTCCCAGGACAACAGAAGATAATCACAAAAATATGAATATCTTGTGATATGGCAGTAAAAGAACGCAAGCACCACATACTCGGGCAAGGTGTGCGCACGTTTCTGACCAAAGATGCTGTGGCATTGCCTCTGGTCACAGCCCAGCCAAAAACTCAGTGTAAGACTCCAGAGACAGGAAGGGGCATAGACTTGCCAAGAAGGGCCTTGTCTAGGGATCGGGTCAGCAGGACATCAAACCAGGCCTTTGTCCCAGCACAGGGAAGGACAGTATCTACTTGACTTCTTGAGGGGTTGTAAGGCTGTGTCACACCATAACAAAAGGTTTTTATTCCACTCAAAACACATCACAACCTCAGATTTCAGCCCCTAGACCTCAACCCCGATCAGATTTCCTCCCTTCTGAGGACACCACAATGGGTGCTGCCACATAGCCCCACCCTGGAGTTTATCCTGCATCTTTAAATACCCTGCAGGCCTCCTGCTCACCAGGAGGCAGCTGCTGGGGGCAGCTGTGTCCAGTGAGGGCATCAAAATCTGCAGCAGTCGTGTCCCACCTTAACAGAATCAGATGCCTGAGGGTTGGAAAGGGCCTCTGGAAATCACCTCATCCAGCCCATCTCACCATCTTCCCTGGTTTTGGTAGAGGATATGCAGACTGAGGATTCCCCATCTGGGAAATGTTGCTTCCAGTGGCATTTCCATGCCTGCAGGCACTTCCCACAGTTTCTAGTCCCCAAGGGATGCCTTGGGTACATCTACAATCATGTCAAAGGATGCCCTCCTGGTGTTTCCACTCATCCCACTTAACCGGATCCCCCAGCCAACTGGCATTTTGCTGGGATCTCTCCCAGCTTCCCCCTTGCCCTTCCAGCTCTGCTGCTCTTCTGCCTGTCACCATCTCTCCTGCTGGTAGTGGCATCATCTCCATCTGGAGACTCTGAAAGTCCCGACAGCATTGCTATCCCTGGGAACATATCTGAAAACCCTGAGCTGGCAGGAGCCAGCGAGTGACACAGGACAGGAAATATTTAACATTGTTCATGTCATTTTTTGAAGCATTCAGAATATGCAGTGAACATACATTCACTATCTGGTTATTCCTTCACTTGCCCTCATGGCTGTCCTGCCAGTGCTAAAGTGGGAATTGGGATGTGATTGGAAGGGCAGGGCTGTGTCCAGTGATAGGATCCGATGGAAAGGCTTGGAGCTGTGTCAGGAGAAGTTTAGGCTGGATTAAAGGAAAAGGTTTTTCATCTAGAGGTGGTCAGGAACCAGAATAGACTCCTCAGGGAAGTGGTCACAGCATGGAGACTGCCAGAGCTCCAGTTTGGACAACACTCTCAGCAGCATGGGGGGATTCTTGGTGTTGTTCTGTGCAGGTCTAGGAGCTGGACTCGATGATCCTTGTGGGTGCCTTCCAGCTCAGGGCATTCTATGATTCTACTGAGATGTGGGCTGCTCAGAGACCCTCTGGCCTCCTCAGGGTTTGTCTACCCACAGGTGGACATAATTCATGTGTTCCTTACCACAGTCTTACACTCCTTTGGGCTGCACTCACCAGAGCAGACCAGGCACTGAATGTCCTTTGCACAGACTCTCCTTAAACCAAAACCCACCCCTGCAGCCATCAGAGCTTCCCTAGAAAGATGCTGTGCCTCGGGGAACACTTGCAAGGCAGCATCTGACCACTGAGGAACCACAGCACTGCCGAGCTCCATCCCGAGTGTAAGTGCCAAGACGGCTCAGCCCTGCTCAGGGGAGACGTTCACTGACATTTACGCATTTAACATCACCCACGACCTGGGAGACAGCAGCAGTACAGGCTGCTAGGTTACGGAGATTCTTCCTCTCCTCCCATCCCTGATTTCTGCCATAAAAATCAGTGGCTCTGCTGTGATTTTACCTTCATAGACAGATATCCTTGGGGCACATGCAAGAACCAAATTCCCTCACCATCAACTGCACACGATGAGATCGCACCAAGCTCCGAAAGGCGAGGTGCTCACCCTCACCCCTTTCCTTGTATGCACGAGGGTGTGGAGCATTTTGTTAGCAATTAACCCTTATTTCAGCTCAATAGAGCTGATCAGATTGTGGAATAACATCTGAGAAGTGAAGATTAGCCGGGCAAGCTCTTTAGTACTTAAGGCACCGGTGCAGCTACTCAAAATTAGATTTCCCTTTCTTCCCTGGCAGTTGATTAAAGCCTTTTCAAGCAGTGCTTTCCAACCTGCAGATGTTTAAGTCAGGTGATGGAGAAAAGGTCTTTTTTTTTTTTTTCTCTTCTGGCTGGGAAATGGCAGCAGCATGGACCTCTAGTATCTCAGGACAAAAATCAGACCCAGAAAACAGACCTAAGTGTGTGCCTGTCTGTACACAGGCACTAAAGCAGAGCTTTGGTAGGCCTGACCACAGCGCAAACATGCAAAGGCTTCGGATCCTTAGTTCCAGAAGGGAGAAAACACTCTTAGAGCAGGAGCTGAATCCAGAAATAGCCTGTGAGAGGATCAATTCCTGCTGCATACTGATTTATTCAGACCTTTCGTGGTGGCAAAGCCCTCTATAAGAAAATATCTGATTACAGGACTATGATCATAAATTCCACACGCCCTCGAGCAATGGCCAATGAATAACTGACTTGTTAAGGGAATGGCCCTGCACAATGAATAAATCTACCAACAGGGCTTTCGATACAAAAGACCCCACCGGGACAGATTTCCTTGTGAAGGTGTATTGACTTTCATTTGCAGGAACCAGCAGATATTTGTTTGGAGGAGATCTCCATTGTTACATTGCTGCTCGACAACATCCAGCATAAAGCCTGACTCCTACCCCAGGCTTGATTGATTGGAATATCCAAGCGGGCTGGACTGTACAAAGGACTATTTTCCAGTGCTCCGCAAGTTTCTCCTGGAAAAGGAGGTGTTTAATCCAGAGGGAATCCAAGGCAGGTGCAGGAGAATTGCCAGCTTCAGTTGTAAAAGGACCTCAAGAAATCAAAGACTGAGAAAGGACAAGAAAAGACGTCTCTGGAGGAATGTGTAAGGGTCGATGTGCTCACAGTCAAGACACAAGAAGAATACATCATTCCTGGTGCTCTGCTGGTGCCCTTCACGTCGGGATCCCAGAGGAAATGTGGTTTGACCGCATCCAGCTGGACACACAGCTGGCACAGAGCCCCACCTGGAAGGAGGAAGCCAGACTTCCCCATTTCACAAATGAGGACATCAACGTGCAGAAAGACCAATGTCTTAATTAAGTGTGACCTGACCCCCACCCTGAGCCACGTGGTTTGGCAGGGGCTGAGATCAGCCCCGTGATGATGTCCTTGGCCCACAGGGAGAATTGCACTACAGCAGCTTTTAAAGTCAGCCACAGGGTTATGGTGTTGTATAGCCCAAACTTCAGCGGTTTGTGGAGCTGTTGGCTTAAAGGATCATCCACAGGGAGACAGGAGCACAGATGGGACAGAGACAAAGTGTTTCAGCTCCAGATCTATTCTAGCACGGATATCACAATGACCCCTATCCCAAAAACATTTAGACAGAGAGCCGTGCTAATTCTCAATGAATATGGAATTGGGCATGTCTGCCAGGGATGGGATATTCCTAATAGCTGACAGAGGGGAGGAAGAAAAGAGCCATTTTGCAAACAGCAAGGACTTTGTTATAGGCCAGCTGAGCTCAAAAAACTGAGGGAACAACTCCATCTTGCAAAGCCAGCCTGGAAACAGGCAGCTGACAAGGTGAGCCTGCAGGTGGGAGTGCTGAAATCATGGCAGGAGGTGTCACAAGACCTGCCTCTGACCGCAGCTCAGTGTTCAGAAAAAGAGTTGGCAACAATAAATAGCGGTACATGCGCATGGCATTCACAAAATGATGCCCCAAATGCATGAAGGACTCCTCTGTCCTGCTCCCAGGACACATCAAGCCAGCAAGCAGCAGCTCTACCTGGAGTAAATCACCAGCCTAAAACTACGATGGTACTTGAAACACCTGAAAGAGGATTTTATATATTTTATACATCTTGTTTCACACACTCACTTCAACCAACATACGGTGCACCACATGAGGTGACACTCATCTGTTCCAGTTTTTGCCCCCCCTCAAAAATATCTGTATTTTCTTAGTAGGTCTCTGTCTATTCTTCCTCCAGATGCCGTTTGCTTTTCCCGACCCTCCTTGTCCCAGGGATAAGGCATGACACCAAGCACTGCAGTCTGCCACTTCAACAGCTCGTTTGTCATCAGCTGGTCACTCCTTAATCAATCTTTTATGGAGGGATATTTCAGAAGAAAATGCAGAGGGAGTAGGAGAAGGAAAGTAGGAAACCATCCCTGGTTTAATTTTGATAACACTGGCGGGGAGTGATTCGCTCCAACAAATTAAAATCAGCAAATCTCTCATTTTCTCTGACAGAGGTAACCAATTAAAATTTTCATAAAGGGGGCAGTGATGTGTGTCTGCCAGACAGAGTCACCAATCTAGCAGCCCTCTGATTTAAAATATTATCTTGCCTTTCCTCTTTTTTTTTTTTCTCTCCTCTTCCCTCAGAGCTTCCTGGAACAGCATGACGGATTATCTCACCATAATCAGACTAATACAAAACCCTCGTTCCGAGAGGCACTGCGAGGAAATTCTGAACTCGAGATGTGACGACAAATGGATCTTCTGAAGGGACTTCGTTTGCTGCTCGTTTTCCTTTATTTTTTTTTTATTGTTGTGTTTTGTAGCCTCAGCGTGCTGCAAACTACATCAGAGAGCCAAATGTCACACGGAGCGCACGGAAGGGAAAGGGAATTACACTCCCCCTGTGGACTGGCCGGCCAGATTGCTCTCCAAGAGAGAAGTTTGGCTTCCAGTTGATGGTTTCTTAGGTTCTAATAGAATTCCCCCAATAATGGGCCGGGGATGGGGTGGAAGAATTGCCTTTTTGACAGCAGGAGCTTTAAGGAAGGATACAAGGCAGGTGGGACCTCCAACACCGGGATGCTGCAGGATGCTAAAGACTGGGACGACATCTGTGGTGGCCCTGACTTGGGGAAATGAGGGTTGCCACAGCTCCCTGCCATGGTGGTTTGGGACTTAGAGGGTGGTCTCCTGTGGATTTGGGATCTGAGGGGGTCACACATGACTCATAAAATCATGGAATGCTTTGGGTTGGAAGGGACAAAAAAGATCATCCCATTCCAACCCCCTGCCACAGGCAGGGACACCTTCCCCTATCCCAGGTTGCTCCAAGCCCCATCCAACCTGGCCTTGGACATTTCCAGGGATGGGGCAGCCATAGCTTCTCTGGGCAGCCTGTGCCAGGGCCTGACCACCTTCACAATAAACAATTTCTTACTAATATTTAATCTATAGGAAAGTAGGGCATTTCAAGTCAAAAGGAGCCCCTGCCTCTCCAGCAGAGGTGGGACATTCAAATACTCTTTTCCCTGGCAGAGATGTGGTTCAAAGCAACTGAGATGCCAAGAAGGAGACCCCTATCCCCACCCTGGCTGAGAGAACTGTGCACCAGTCCTTTCCTTCCTGTGCTTCAATCCCCAAATCCTCACCCAAATTTATGGATGGAGATCAACCCCCCATCAGCATTTAATTTTTAGTCAGGTTCCCCCCAAACATGAGCATCACTCTCCTGCCCTCTTCTATCCCAGCAAACTCCAGGCAAGCAGAGAGCCCAGGGAATTTGGGGAAGGAGCCATAAGAAGAACTCGGGAGCACCCTGTGCATGAACACTGGGATGTGATGGGGACCCCCGGGCTTTGTCTGCAGCCACATTTGAGCCGTTCCAGTCTGAGCTGAGACACTGAGCAAAAGTCTCCTGCAAACCTCCAGGCCAGGCGTCAGCTCCCTTTCCTCTGAAGGCTCACCTGGGGATGTGAATTTTCTCCAAGAGGAGGAGGCGAGCTGGTTCCAGAGACAGCCTGTCATCCATCTTGAGGAAAATACTCCTCTCTCTTTGCACCTCTCCTAGAAAGGTGGCGACCAGTGTTCCATAAGCCCGGGATCAGGCCCGGAGGAAAGCTTTGAGTCATTTGTTTACCAGCACAGGTTTTCCTGGAGCTAATTAATGAGCCTGATACCCTGCAACAGGTATCGATGACAGAGGATTTCCTGCCTGCTACGCTTGAGCTACGGGAGGAGGTGAAGCTGGATCTGTGAGCACACTGCTTCCCCTTCTCCCTCCCCCCCAAAAAAANGGTGGGGTTTTTTTGGGTGGGGGGGATAGCGGGGAGCAGCGCTCCGCGGGCTGTGCCGAGCATCCGAGCGCTCC
>VXBT01013113.1:611493-655811 GCA_013400235.1 Oriolus oriolus | reverse complement strand
GGGCGGGGCAGAGAAAGGGGGGGGGGGGGGGGGGGGGGGGGGAAGGGTATGGGAGGCAGAGGGATTAGGCTGGAGGTGTGTGGAGAGCTGGGGGACTTCAGCACCCTGTCAGACTTCGGGACCTGCCCCTTGTTTTTAACCCTTCCTACTCCAAAAGGGGGAAACCAACCCTCTTTCCCTGACAAAATCATCTCCCTCCCTGCTAGGGGCTGCTGCTCCCCTATGAGGGAAGGGCCATAGATCAGCCCAAGAGGCAGAAGTAAAGATCCCATCTGCTACCACCCTCTGTCCCTCTGCCTCAGGGAGGGTGAGGAGCACCCCATTTGTCTCCCCAGGGAACCTCCAGGGCATCTCCACCCCCTCCCCTTGGCCTTCTTCCCCTTTCTTCCCTTCCCCTCACCTCATCCAGTCCTTTATTCCCTATTTGCACACCTTCAAACCTCTTGCATCCCTAAAAAACTCTCGGGGGAAGGAGTAAAAAAAGAAAATTCTTCATTTAGACGAGCTGAGCTGCAAGCCCTGGCAGTGGAGGAACGCAGCACAGCAGCCTCTCATCCCCAGCCAGCACTGCAGCATCGCTGGCCAAAGGCATCTGTGACATCTCCAGTTAGGCAGGGACTGGAGCAAAGGGGCAGCTGGGGCCTGAAATGCAGGTTTTCAGCCGACAGGCGGCTATGCTGGATTAGCACAGTGCATGCTCCGAATGGAAATCTCTCCCTTTCCCTCTCAAGCCATTCGGGAGTTTGTTTTCCTTCAAGAAGGCTTCCCTGCTCCTCCGAGTCGCTCAGGGGTTTCTTTTCTGTTTCTGCAGCCTCTCTCTCTCCAACTCTCACAGGTGACAGCAGGAGAATGGAAAGCTTTGGAGGGAGCCAGGGGGTGCTTGGCAAAAGGACCCCAACCCTAAACTTCAGCCTAGCCCTAACCCTAACCCTCACCCTAATCCTAATCCTAACCCTCACCCTAACCCTGCCCCTGTGAGCCCCGTGGGACAGCTCTGCCTTGCTTTTGGGGTGATGGGGGAAGAGAAGGGCACTCTCCTTCCTCGTCCTGTGTTTGGGGAGGTCAGGCAGAGCACGGTGCAGCTGGCCTCTCTCCTGTGTTGTAGCGCAAAGAAGCCCAAGCAGAAGGACAAAGCACCAGAAAGTGCCACTGACCAAACTGAACCCATTTTCAGCTGCTGCAATGGGGCCTGAGGCAAAACTCATCTTTGTGGGTATGGGGAATTGAGATCCATGGAGCAGAGAACTGCAGAATACCCTGAGCTGGAAAAGACCCACAAGGATCATCAAGTCCAGCTCCTGGCCCTGCACAGGACCAGGAATCTGACCCTGGGCCACAGAGCGTTGTCCAAAGATGCTGACAAATGTCACTGCTGACCATTTTTTTCCAGTCTGAAGCAGAGAGATTTGTGAATCCCTAGAACCCCTTTTAAAAAGAGGGTAAACGTGGCCCACACCTCAAAATCACAGAGAGACTTGATGTCCCCATTTCTCACTGTGTGTCCTCCAGGGAGAACTGAGGGTTAGCTGTGGCAGCAAACAGGATGTGAGGATTTGGGGTCTGCAGCTGGCTGAGGTAACCAAGTGCAATAACTCACCTGCTCTCTTCATCTGTGAAGTGATGAAGGCAAAATAAATTTACCATAAAATGGATCCGTGAAATTCAGTGCTGCAGGATAATTCTGAGGGCAAAGAAAGCCATTTGCAGGGCAAGGGATGCTCTCAAAACATCAGGTCTCCCAGGAATCTGAGTTTGGGGAGACATAGACCCTTCCTTCCACCCTGCCAACATAACCCAGATGTGGGCTCTGTGGGGAGAATGGTCTGCTCTGGTAACACAACAGATTGAAAGACACCTTTGCGTTAGTGGTTGTCCCCTCTGCTGCCCACGTAGGGACCTTGCAGGGACCACGCTGCCCAGTCCTAGGTCAGCACGATTTATTTATGACACAGAAAGCCCTGAAACAGGGTTCCCTGCCCTGTTTTGCTTGAAACTCTGCAGAAGTAACCAAAAGGCCTCAGCCTGGCCCAAACTGGCAACTTTTGTCCCATCACAATATGGTCTGAGGACTCCTGAGGTTACTCAGGGCAGATAGGGGCACTGTCAGGACCTTCCAGTGTCATTCCCAGAGGAAAAGAAGCAGACAAGGACAGCAAAAACAGAGGTTACAAGACCCAACAGCTTCTGGGACACACCATCCCCACACCATCGTGGTGGTGCGAACAAGGCCAACCCACCCTTAACACTTCTTGGGGAGCTGCTGGGTGGGTTTTGTGACAAACACTGACTTTACCATCCCAAAACACGAAAGAGAAGTATCCTTCTCTTCTCTGCTCTGTTGCCTCTGTCCATGATCTGTTTTCTGCCTGGGTTTTGGAGATGGAAAGGCTTGAGCTGGATCCAGCTGTAATTCTCCACTTCCTCCTGTCAAAGGAAAACAGCAAACTCAAGAGAGATAAACAAACCTTTGCACCCACTTTGAATTTAGAACATGTTTCTTGCACAGAAAACACCTCTTCTTGTCAGAGGCAAAACTGGTCCAGAGCAAAAAAAAAAGGAACGGGAATATCCATGGTTAAATGGAGCACCCCTGGGAATATGCAAAGAGATTTTGGGAGAAGGATTAAGCTGCACACTTCAGGAGCCTAAGCTGGTCTCAGACTACAAAGTACATGAGGGAGACATGAAAGAGAGAGAAAAACATTTTCTATCTGCCCAATTTTTCCACCTTCTTTTGAAGCATGGAACACAGACGGAAAAAGCTGTTTGGGCTGGTAGCTGCTCAGAGCTGGTTTGGGTCTGTTAACTCTGTCCTCCCACCTCCCACATTGCAAAGGCAGGCTGGTGGTGCCACAGGAATAATAGATTTTCCCCAAAAATCTGCTGGAAACGTAATTGCAATGCAGAGAAACTGAGTTCAGCTTGCTGGAAGAGTCTCCTCCTGCCAGTGGTAGCCCCAGACACCGTAGGTGTAGATGAGGATGGAAAGGAAAAAAAAAAGAGGGAATGCCTGGGATTCCCAGGAGATCTGTTTGAAGAGGATAACTGCAAAGCAGGACAGCTTGTAAGTAATCAGTTTACTTCCCCTCCAGCAACAGATACCACTGTGTTTACATCTACAACACTTTCCATCGTGTCTGGTTAAAAATTTCCTTGAACATTTCAAATTTCCAGCCAGCCACATCCTTCTGCTGAAGGGGGCACATGGGATAACTCAGCTTTACCCAGGGCTTGAAAGGGATTTCCCCATGCCTGCCTCTCATGTGACTGCTGTGCTTTCCACCTCGCTTTTGTTGTTGTTGTCAATTTTCATATATTTTTAATGACTTTTCATTGCTGTGGTTTCTGCTGGCAGTGGTTGCTCGGGAGTGTTAATGCTCACATACCACAGGTCAAACCCAGCAATCCCAGCGTCTCCTAAGGGCAAGGAGAAAACTCCTGCTCCTCCTCCCATGGGCTGGATTTATTAAGTGTAGGAATTTTCTGGGTTCAAGGAGTTTCTTTGCTCAAACCCCTCCATTTTTGGACCGTGTGCTGAGAGAATTCTCCTAAAGCAGGAATTTAGCATCAAGCTCATTGTATAGACTGGTAAATTGAGGCAAGGCAGAAGTTCCAGCTTTCCCAGCCATGGAAATCCTAACCCCAGCCCTCTGCCCTGACCAGCCTGCTTTGCACACCAAGGCCAGGGGTGCCCAAAAAAGGGTCTTAGTGAGGGGAACAAGCACCAGCACAGGTATGGTCATGGCCAGTGATGGTGGAGGGAGCTTGGGTGAGTGACTGCAGCTTTGGTGAGGAAGCCAAGCTATTCCCAGAGTCCCAAAGCTCTTGGATCATCAGGGGAGAGGGTGGAACCCCCTTCTGAAAGCATTTGTGATGCTGGCTCTGGCAGCAAGAAAGATTGATAGAGCCCCAAGCCCAGATGTTCCCAGCTCCTCTCTTTTTCCTGAGCCTTGAACTGATCCTGAACTTTCCTCTTTGCTGTCTCCTTGCCCAGGAGGGGAAGTGGTGGGAAGGAGATATTAATGAATTCCTTCTTTCCCACTCCACAAGGACCACCTGTACCCACCGTGGCTCCAGCGTCCTCTTCCTCTTCCCCACAATTCCTCCTTGTGTGCATTCCCCTGACACACAGAACCCTCTGGGGATCTCAGGAGCTTCACACATCAGTTTGGGCCACATATGGAGGGGGAGGGATGCCCCCTCCTATGGGAAGCCCAAAAGCTGGTGAAGATCCAGGAACCAGAGGCTGAGAACCAAGAGTGAAGGCAAAAGGAAAGTGCACTGTGATGTTATTGCCAGGAAGACAAAACGGGAGCGTCCCAGATGGTCACAATAAAGAGAATTTCTCTAACAACAAGTGCTCATCTCTTCCTTTTCCTTGTTTAGAGACTTTCTTCAAGAGGGAAAGTGCTGAACACCTCCTAAATGTAACAATGGCCACTATAATTACAGCATGTTTCCCAAGTCACATAAAGATTTGTGGTGGAAGAGACCTTCAAGATAATCCAGTTCCACCCCCTGCCATGGGCAGGGACTCCTCCTGCTAGACCAGGTTGCTCCAAGCCCCCCTGGACCTGCAGGCTGGGCTGCCCGTAGCAGACCCCACTCTAATGTCACCTGTCCCTGCCTTCCCTTAATCCTGCGCCATAAATTCTTCCTCAGCTCCTCTTCCACCCTCAGGCAAAGCTCTGCGTGTTCCACCTGCTCCTCAAGGCGGAGGGTCACAGCCCCTCCTCACCTCCTATGCCTGTTCTTCCTGAAGAGAATTCCTATTCCTGTTCTTCCTGTATCCTTCCACGCCATCCCCCCAGTCACAGGAGTCATCCCAACCCAGTCAAAGGAGCCATCCCACCACATGTCCACGATGCCAACAAGATCACAGCCCTGCAGGAGAACACACACCCCAAAACCTCTGCTTTATTCCCCATGCTCAGGGGTTGGAATAGAGGAATTTAGGCTGGATCTGTGATGAAGCCAGTCTCCTGTGTGGAGTGCCTGGAATTCCTCTGTGCTGCTCTCCAGCTGCTTTCCTGACCTGCAATCCCCCTCCCATCTCTTGGAACCTATTGCCAACCCTGGCACCAAAACTGGCAGTAGAGGGATGGACTGAGATTCCCCTTCCCCTGGGAACTCTATTTTCCCACACCAGCTGCTGGAAGCTGCGAGCCACTCGTTTCAAACCCCGGTTAGCACAAAAGGTTTCTTTGATGGTGGAAAAGCAGATTCCTTTGCAGGGCTCTCGATGTGCTTCCCAAGCAGAGCCATAGATGGCAGTACGTGGTATTTACAGAGTTGTTTCCACAAGTAAATCTTCTTATTTTAGCAGAAAGCGAGAGAATTGCAATTCCTTGTAGTTACAACACGCTCAGAATGAGAACTCCTGAATCAATGGGGAAAGCAAGAAAAGCCTCCTTGCCTGAGCACCAGCAGACAGAGCTTGAAATGCAAAATCCCTCTGTGCTCTACAGGATTGTCTATCCCCTTTCACAGGGATGATACCTGAGGAGCTGAACAAGAAAACAATTTTCCGTTCTGGAAAAAAAGTTGAAGATCTCTCAAGTGGCTGTCACAAAAGCCCGAAATAAGCTCAAAATTCCGGGTTCACTTTCACAAACCAGCGGTTGAGTATGTGAATGTGAATTTAATTCAGGCCAGACAAATGATGTTACTTTGATTTCAACTTACATTCCCACTTTGTTATTGCTTTAATATCACTAGGTTAGCTTCAAAAATTCAAAATAATTTTTAAGTAGAAATGTTTGGGATTTTTTTTCCTCCTTTTCTTCTTCTTATAGTAAAACACTTTTCCACACACTGAAGTCTAATTTCAATGAACTGACACTTCTAGCCCAAAGTGTCATATTGAGTGAATATGCAACTTGTTGTTGCAAGTTTCTTTTTACTTCTCATTGCCCTTCCTGATTAGATTTGCATTAAAATAAATTAATTTCCCCAAGTCCAGCCTGTTTGGCCCTTGAGGGTAACTGGTGACTGATCTCTCCCTGTCCTTTTCTCAACCCAGGAGCCTTTCATTATTTTTTCTTTCCCCTGCCCAGCTGAGGGGACTGACAGAGCAGCTTTGGAGGGCACCTGACATCCAGCCAGGGTCAACCCACCACAGTCACCTTCTTGCCCCCATGTTCCAAACACCCAGGGACTTAGCCTCAGTTGGCTTCTTTACATGCAAGTATCCAAGTCAGCTTTTCACAGATGTCAGAAGAAATAAGCCCCAAAAAAAGGATCTCCGAAAATTCACACATTGGTGCTTTCCTACCTTGTTTTTCAGATTTAAACATTTCAAATCACTTCCCAAATCTAATTCTTGCCAGACCAAGCTTCCAGGCTCCCTCAGAAACCGATGGAGCTGGAGAGTGCTCAGCACATTTAAAGATCTGTTCCTTTCATGCTCACATGACTGGAAATCTGTGATTTTCCAATATCTGTATTTGACCTGAGCATCCTAAAATCAAAGGTTGATCCTGTAACTGTGTAAATCATTTGACATAAGCACATGTAAAACAAGTTTGATCTCATAATGTATAGCCTATTGAAATTGGAAATCTCTCAGTGGAAGGTGGGATTAATACTAAATAAGGGAAGAAAACCCAACTAGAATTAAATAAACCATTCACCCAATCTCAGCCTTGTAACCTTTCTGTTTGTTTTATTTTCCCTCAGATGTAATTATAATCTATGCTGGGCCACGTCTGTTTATGATAATGGAGGAGTCATTTATCAGATAACTTATCTCTGCCTCCTGCCATAAATCACTGGGACGAGCTTGGCTCTGGAGCCAGGTGGTACCAGCGCACGGCTCATCCTTCACTGCTGCACGTGCTCAGAAAGGCTCTGCAAAGGCTTCCAGCAAAGCTCAAAAGTTGTGCAGGTGCAGGGATGGTTTTAAAAGCAATGACCTGGATCCTGGGCTGCACCTAAAGCAGCACAATCAGGAGGGGAGGGAGGGGATTCTCCACTTCTACCCTGCTCTGGTGAGATCACACCCAGAGTGCTGCATCCAGCTCTGGGGCTCTCAGCACAGGAAGGAGACCAACAAGTCCAGAGGAGGCCACTGAACTGATCCCAGGGCTGGAGCCCCTCTGCTCTGGACACAGGCTGGGAGAGTTGGGGCTGCTCAGCCTGGAGAAGAGAAGGCTCCAGTGAGACCTAGGACCCCCTTCCAGAAACCAAAGGGGCTCCAGGAGAGCTGGAGAGGGACTTTGAACAAGGGAGTGGAGTGACAGGACAAGGGGAGATGATCCTAAATGGAAACAAGGTAGATTTTATTTAGATTAGATATTAAGAATAAATTCTTTACTATAACGTTCATGAGACACCAAAACAGGTTTTCCAGAGAGGTCATGGACTCCCCACCCCAGGACGTGTTCAAGGCCAGGCTGGATGGGTCTCTGAGCAACCTGGCCTAATGGAAGGTGTCCCTGCCCATGGCAGGGGGCTGGAACTGGATAATCTCTAAGGTCCCTTCCAGTCCAAACCATTCTACGATTTTATGCTGCATGAGTCCTTCACTACTTACTCTGCATTATTAAATCTAAAGTTTTAAGATTAATCTCTTTGAAGAGATTTCAGCCACCCTTTTGGTGGCTGCTGAAATCTCTTCTGGTGACAGAAGGAACACTTCTGTCTCTTCTCACAGCTGTTTCCCTTAATCTGAAAATAAGTCACTTTAGACAGAAAGAACATGTTTTTCTCCCTCTCAGTGTTGAACACAACATCGTGACTAGCGCATAAAACCTGTTTCAATTATGGGTAACTTTCCTCTGTCCTGTTAAATTTCTGCGAAATCCATATGTACTCAGGGACGGAACAAGAGAACAAAATTAAATGTTTAAATGAGCTTAAGAGACACAGTCATGTCATGTTAACCTCAAAATATGCAACCAGTGTGACTCTCGTATGGGTTTTCTCTTCTGTTTGCTTTTTCTTTCAGTTCTTATTTTGAATGACCTTCAAGTTTTATAGCTCACTTCAGTGCTAGAAACTGGTGGAGTTTGAGTAAAACCTGACTCATTTTTTTCATTACTTACTTTGATGGAAAGCAAGACCATTTACACTCAAAGATATTTTCCACCACACCTAGGGAGACCACAAACTCTAGAAACCATCTCCCCCTCCGGTTTGAGAGGTTTCTGGTTTAGGCACAGCCTTTGGAGGCTGCTGGAAAATCTGGAAGGCAATCCAAGAGGCACATTAGAACCAATAATGTACCTTTAGTGTAGAGAAAAGCTGTTTATCTGCTTTGGAAAACATGGACCTGAGGAGATTACGACAGAGAACAATCATGGTCCAGAAATGTGGCAGTGGAGCAGATGACCCCAGGGCCAATTCCAGATCCCTAATTCTGCCTCACTTTGATCAGTCTTGGCAACACAGCCTAAAAGCTGCTGTGCTGATCGGATGTGTCCTTTCCCTCTTCATAAATGACATTTTCTTTCTACATTTCCCTCAAAGAAGGCTGCTCTATCCAGAGGCTCATTTAAAACAAAATGAACCATGTTTGTTTTCTTGTTGGATTTTTTTTTCCTTTCTAATAACAGTGTTTTTACATCAAAACCCACATTTACAGTCAGATATTGCTAATTTCAACCCTTGTCTTTCCATTCCTCACCTCACAAGTCTCTCAGGACTACAGAGTGCCAGGTCCACAGGGGTAAGTCTGGGATCAGCAGAGGAGACCAAAGCCCAAGCTGAGGCATCCATTGGTGCTGGGGACAGGAGAAAGCCAGAGGACACTTCATTTTAATTTGTTTATTTGGAGCAGGGAGTGGGAAATATGTCCCATATCAAGGGACACAGAAATCTTTCACACAAGGCGGGCACAGCCCTGTTTTTCCACACTACTGGTGTGTGGGGACACGGGAACAATTGTGCCTGGATGTTTTGTCCCAAGATCCACTCTGGTTTTCCTGCAGTTCCTACAGACTTGATCATCTTGTGAGTCTTTTCCAATCTCAATAATTCTAAGATTCTATGACTTTACCCCCGACTCCAGTGCAACCCTGCTGGAAAAAGCCCAGGAGCTTGTAAAGGCTTGGTGGAAAGGCAATAAAGATCTCCAGGGATGTTCAAACTCACGAAATCAGCAACTCCACAGGAGTGTAGGAATGGCTTGAAATAATTGGAAGAGACTCAGAACATGCTACTCAATACAGCTGCATATTCCTTCCCTGAATCCACTTTCTTTTTGCTCAGTAAGCTGGTTTGCTTCAAGCTGCAGGGAAAACTCGGAAGACATGTCCTTCCTCATGTCACTAAAATATTTAGTCAAATAGCACAATTGTAATATTTTCACATGTGTGATGGTGTTGAAGCCAGTCAATGGTGTCAAACACTGCACCTTGTAAAGGTTTTGGGGCAGAGACCCTTTTCTGCTTCGCCTTCCTTGAAGTTCTGCTGAAGCAGGGCACAGACAGGACAGAAATTTGCAGATTATATCGTTATTTTAACAATTCACGACTCGTCTCCTGGGTTTCCCCAGATATCTCTGTCTTCACAGATACATTTCACAGATATAAACCCGATAGTGATGCACAACTGGTAGAAAAATACAACCCAAAATCTGCAAACAAATGACCTTGTAGTAGCAACGGTCCCACACTTGAACACAAGAATGACCTTTCCTTTGGTCAAATGTGCTCATATTGACATACGAGCCCTACCCAGGTAGTTGGCAGGAGCTGAGGATGCACCTCCCCCATTTTCCAGAGTGGATGTCTCTCCACTGGCACGGATTTAGACAAATCTATGAAGAAAAAGTTCACCAGAGCATATTTAAAGGGATGTTTGGATGTGAATTCCAGCACGGAAAGGAGAAATGGTTCTAGGATTTGCTTGCTTGGGACTGACATTTAAAAGGAAAGTCTGATCACTGAGCCAGATGACAACACGAATCAGCCCGAGCTCATCAGAAATTCTGAGCACAACACTAGGCCACAAAAATAGTTTGAGTTTGGGTTAGGCTTTTTAGCAATTTCCAAAGGAATTTGGAACAATAGATTTTATACCAATTTTCAGTGTCTCTCTTCATCAGAAGAACACATATCTGTGAAGAGCAATCTTTCTTACTTGTTGAGTCAGATACTTTTGAGCTAAATATAACTGTGAAACACATGGAGAGTATTGGGTGCCCAGTGGAAACATCTCCAGTGCAGAAGAAAACCAGGGAAAACGCCAACCTAGTTCGTGACAAGCTGGTTTGGATACAGACCCTGGCTGGGCTGCAGCTGGGTCCCTGTCCCAGGCTGAGAGAGCCAGCAGCGCTCAGGACAGGGATGGATGGTTGGAAGAATCCCTGCAAGAGCCCGTCCCTGTACCAAAATGTTATGGACAAGGTGACAAATGCACAATTAGCTGATGTAAAAAGGACTAGGACTCGTACCGGTCTGTCTTTTGGGTCTAACCATCTCTGCTTGTTCAAAGAAAAGACAAAAATAGAAAGAAAAAAAAAAAGAAAAAGACACATAGACTAAGCCAGTTCCATCCCCTGCCCACAGGGAAGGAGGAAAAAGAGATTGTTCCATCTCTTAAGCTCCCTGGTTATCCTCACTTGGGGGAGATGCTGGGATGGAGCCTGTTTTTCACTTAAGATGCTGTTTCTTGTCAGGCATGGCAGCACAGACGAATGAAGCTGCAGAAGGTGCTGCCATCCCCCTGTGGGCAACATTCCAGAGGGAGCGTGTTCAGCCTGACAAAGTATCCTGCTCCCAATCCAACCCCACACTCCAGCCCTAAGAGGGCTTGATGTATTTGCAGCAGAGGTTTCAGCGAAGTCAGTAGTGAATATTCCTCTTCCCAAGAGTGGAAAGGTATTTTCTAAATGTGCATTTGCATCCCAGAAAGCCAATCCAGAGCAGGGTGGGCAGCAGGTGAGGGAGGGATTCTGCCCCTCTGCTCTGCTCAGGTGAGACCCCACAGGCAGAGCTGCCTCCAGCCCTGGGGCCCAGCACAGGAAGGATGTGGAGCTGTTGGAGGAGTCCAGAGGAGGCACCAGGATGATCAGAGGGATGGAGCAGCTCTGCTGTGAGGAAAGGCTGGGAGAATTGGGATTGTTCAGCCTGGAGAAGAGAAGCTTTGGGGTAACCTAATTATGGCCTTCCAATGCCTGGAGGGAGCCTACAAAAAAGGTGGAGAGAGACTATTTACAATAGCCTGGAGTGACAGGACAAGGGGGAGTGGCTTTAAGCTGAAGAAGGGTAGTTTTAGATTAGTTATTAGGAAGAAATTCTTCCCTGTGAGGGTGGGGAGGCCCTGGCACAGATTGTCCAGAGAAGCTGTGGCTACCCCATCCCTGGAAGCGTCCAAGGCCAGGTTGGACGGGGCTTGGAGCAGCCTGGGATAATGGAAGGTGTCCTGCCCATGGCAAGGGGTTGGAATGAGATGAGCTTTAAGGTTTCTTCCAGCCCAGGCCATTCTATGATTCTGTTCTCTGATTCTAAAAGTCAAGTCCTCATGCACATGAAGGTTGTCTGCCTCACATCGTGCTCCTTCCACGAGACGACGTTACTCAGAGCCCATCCAACCTGGCCTTGAACTGTTCCAGGGATGGGCAGCCACAACCTCTCTGGACAAACTTCTTTATATTATTATTATTATTTTTAATTATTATTATTATTATCATCATCATCACCATCATCATCATCATCATCATCATCATCATTATCATTATTATTACTCTATAGTTATTTTTATCTGTTACTCTATAGTTATTTCTAATCTGTTCCTTACTCTCATTTATATTAAAATGTTATCTGGAGATCTAGAGCAATTTCTGGACCCCTCGAGGCACTGATCATGATACGCTATTTCCTAAACCAAAATGTGGGAATAACAGGTTTTCCATTTTTGTTGCCAATTCCTCAAGGTAAGCAAATAAATGAATAAGTTGGAGGCAGATCTTAAATGGAACTAAGAAAAACAAAGGAAAATCAGCTGACTGAAAATGGAAAACAAACAAACAGACGAACAAGCCCGGCACATTCGAGTTTAAGTGAATGTTGTTTTCCACCCACAATGAATTTCTTCCTGTTGTTTTCAAGCTTTATAATGTGTTTCCTCAGCACAGCAGAAAAAATATCTAAATGAAACATCATTTCAAATTAAAAGAAATAAAAATAAAAAGGAAGGGTTTTTTTTTTTTTTTTAGAAGAAGAAGAATAATAAAGAAATACTTTGATTTTGTTTGTTTTTCTGCGGATGAAAAAATGATCAACCCCCTGTCAAAAATTCACATGGAATTTTTATCAGTTTAGAATCTACCTTTTCCACCAAAATTCTTTCAGCTGGAAATTTCTGGACTGCCTTAGAGCAAGTCACAAAATAAGCAAATCTGTGTCTGGGGAGCTGGAAGTGCAAACCTGTACTTCAGAATAGCAGTCCCCTCATCCTAGTCATGATTCCAAGTTTTAAGTCATTGGCATGGAATAAAGGAACCACTTGCTCTGAAATTGTCTAAAATTGGAGAAAAGTAACTTCTCATGAACTACAAAATTAATTCATTCATAAATTCATGGCTATTTAAAAAATATTGTGTGTTTCTGCAATTTTCAGGCATGCTGTAACTTTAGGGGTGTGCCTTACTCCAGCGTGTATCCATGAATCCCACTGTGTTCCTTAATAATTTATGTTAATTAAGTATTCGAGAATCTCCTAATAGACGAATCGTTGTCTGAAGTAGGAAATTAATCTTGTCAGAACTCTACTGATAAACTTCCTGTGAAATGATACTGATACTCCCTTCTCCCAAACATCTGTTCCATGAGGGGCACTGGAGGATCGGGAACTTTCATGTCAATCCACCAAGTGGTAACACATGACAGGGAGAGGAAGCTTTGATTTTTCTTATGTATAAAGAAATGCAGATACAAAGTTTTGAGCAAGTTGCTAACCCTGGAATTCTTTACTGAACTTTGAGTATCTGAAAATCTGAAAGCTCCTCACCAGGAACCCTTGTCAGTCAATGGAAAGAATCACAGAATGGTTTGTGTTGGAAGAAACCTAAGGATCATTGAGTTCCACCCCCCTGCCACGGGCAGGGATCCCTTCCACTAGTTGCTCCAAGCCCCATCCAACCCGGCCTTGAACACTTCCATGGATGAGACATCCACAGCTTCTCTGGGAAACCTGTGCCAGGGCCTCACCATCCTCTGAGTAAAGAATTTCTTCCCAATATATGATCTAAAACTCTACTCCTTTAGATTAAAACCATTCCCCCTTGAGCTTTCACTATCTGCCTCTGTGAAATATCACTCCCTCTTTCTTATAAGCTCACTTTAAGTACTGAAAGGTCACAAGGAGTTGTCCCCAGATGCTTCTCTTCTCCAAGCTGAGGAGAGATGAAGAAGTTGACCTCTCCTGAAGCGTGACTGTTCCACCCACTGTGATGGTCTGGCTTGAATCATCATCAAGAAGAGCTGACCTCTCTGTTGGTCTCAAACCAGCTGAGACCCAGCCCCTGGCTTTGGCCAGCACCATGCCAGGTAGGTGACATGGATCCTGTCCCCCCTGTGTTTCTGCACAGTTCTGCTTTGGGTTCATTTCTTCCTGGAAGTGCCAAGACACCTGAAAAGACAGCAACTCCTGCAGTGGATCTGTTTCTACCTGGGTGTGACTTTGCTGATTAAAACAAAGGTATGCTCCTGTTACAAGTGCAAACTCCTCCCATTTTCTACTGAATAAAACACAGCAGAGCAGGATTTCCATCTCTTCCTGAGGGCTGCCCTGACTGCCCACGAATTTTGCAAAGTGAGCCAGCAGAGTTGGTCAAAGGGACAACTGGGGACATTCTGCATGGCACAGTAGGGCCAGCAGCACCTGCTCACACCTGAAAGGTTGACCTGTGAAAGAAATCTTTGGGGAGGGAAGCAAAAAAGCAGCCCGAGTATAAAATTGTGGAGAGAGAAGAGCTGTAAAGAGGATCAGTTGAGGATTTCACCAGTGGACTCAAGGCAACATCTCAGGATACTTTGTATTTCAACTGTAGAAGCCAGTTTTCCATCTCATATCAAGTCCTCCGTGTTTTAGGTGCTGTATAAATATTTTATTTATTAAGTCTCAGCACAAATCAAAAAATCATCCAGTCTTCTGTTGAGATGCAGTAGGGAGCCAGCTCAAATTGTGAGAGCAGCAGACTACAGCCTTCATCTCCTTCCTGATGCATTTCCCACAGAACACTTTAAAATCCTTTGTGGTCTCAGGCATCATCAGGTGTCCAAGAAAAAAAGGACAAAAAGAAAAGATGAGGTTGCCTACAGATCATGATAGCAATTATTGCTGCCCCAAATTCTTACTGCCGAGAGTTCAGATTTCTCCAAACAACAAACAAGCCCCAAAACTTCCATGGTGCTTGCAAGTGACAGGATCAGGGAAGAGGATCAACCTCTCCCAAGCACTAATTGAAACTCGACAGGTTTCTGCTGCTATCACAGCAGCTCTGTTATTGATTTTCCAAAGGCAACACTTGTCTCCTGAGCAAGGCTCTTTCATAGATAATAAGGCTGCTTAAAAAAAAAAAATGAAAAAAATACAAAAATAAAAAATAATAATTGCCTCTCCGAGCCCTCGTTCTCTTTCCCATTCCAAATCCAATCGCAGATCTCTCTGATAGCTAATAATTTAACGGTCATTTAATGTACAGTTTAGGGTCCATTGTTAGCGAATAAGCCGATTAGATTAGCTTGGGTCTTGCATTCATGTAAAACAAATATATATCAAAGCAATTAAATGTGCAGTTTAATCGCTCCCCAGCTATGAAGGAGACAGTCGCCTGAAGGTCCCAGCACTTTTCCCGCCTCCCCTTCCCAGCTCCTGACGTCGATGAAGCGAGAGCCGCTCGCTTCGTGGGTTTGGAAGCGTGTATTTAGCACAACAAGGTACACAAATGAATTACTGACCTCAGTATTTCCCAGGTGGGGAGGATGAAGCCCTGAGGGAGAAGAGGTTTCTGCAAGGTGGTGAAGGTGTCAGCAAGACAGGGAGTATTTTTATTTTTCCCTCATTGCCCACGTGTGCTTCTGCCCCACAAGGTTTGGTTTTCCCTCGCAGCCTTCTCCCACACAGATGATTTGGGGCTGCTTAGCCCTGCTGAGGTCTGGCATATTTTCACACTGACAGGCAGAGGATAGGAGGCCACAAAAGAGCTGAATTTTTAATCAGCAGTTGCTACTCTGAGAAATGAGGGGGTGAGCTCATCCGCCCTCTGGAAGAGACCCTGGAGGGAGATGAGTCCTGCAGAGGGTGCCTATTGCCCCTTGCTGACACAGGTGCTGATCCAGATAAATTCGGGTTCTTCCATCCAGGGCTACTAAAAGCCCAGGGGGACCACCAATCTCCCCCTGAGCAAAACCAGGGCCCTCTCTTTGTTCTCTTGTGGGGTCAGAGACAGCTTTGCCTTACTTGGCACTAATTATTTATGACATTTCCTCCATTATTTAAGAATATCCCAAGGTAGCACCCTTCCCCTGCTGCACCCTGGGTATCTATTTCCTTTCTCATTACATGACCAGAGGAATTGATCCAGGTCAACAATATAATATCCCTTTATGATGGAAAAATAGACGTGTTTGAGTTGGAAGGGACCTTCAAGACCATCCAGTTCCAACACCCTGCCATGGGCAAGGACAACTCCCACTATCCCAGGCTGCTCCGAGCCCCGCCCAACCTGGCCTTGGACACTTCCAGGGTTGGGGCAGCCACAGCTCTTCTGTGCCAGGGCTTCAAGAGTAGGAAATTACCCTGACTGTCTGCTGCTGTCTTGTCTCCTAACTGGAAGTGCACCTGATCTGAGAGTTTCTTACTCAAATGTTTTTATCATTTTTTTGTTATTTTGGTATCGACAATCCTCAGCTCATTCTGATCTCTCTATCACCCGTGCCTGGACTGATCCCAAAGCTTACCTGGAGCCAGAAATCTTGAAGAGTTGCTTTGGGAAACAGAAACCAAAAGGGTTTCCTGAACCATCACAAAAGTCCAGCTCCAGGTATCTCTTCATTTTAATCACTAGAAACTCTTTCTTGGCTGTCTACAACTGGTTTAGACATTTCTGCAGTGTAGGGAATGGAAGACTGAGAAAACAGATGAAGAATTTCAGTCTTCCTTGAGGGAAGAATCCCTGAAGGGTGTGGGAGAAGACTTGGTTTGTATCAGAGCAAGAGCAACACATCCAGCAAAGAGCAACTCTTGTAGTGAGAACACCTCACAAGGGATAGGACGAGAGGGAACAGCCTCGAGTCGCACCAGGGGAGGTTTAGATTGGGTATTAGAGAAAATTACTTCACCCAAAGGGTTGTCAGGCTGCTCAAGGAAGTGATGGAGTCACCATTCCTGGAGGGGTTTAAAATATGTGTAGATGTGACCCCTGGGAACATGGTTTAGTGGTGGCCCTGTCAGTGTTGGGGGAACGGTTGGATTCGATGATCCCAGAGGTCTTTACCATCCAAATGATTTCATGATTCTGTACCATCACTTGTGTTAAGTAGTAGCTCCAGCTGGCTGCTCTTCTGCATTGGGCAGGGAGATAATCTCACCTCCTTTATTGATAAGACCTGATTTTTGGGGAGCATCAGTGGTCAGAGTGTGCACCGACTGTATGGCAGATTCACCTGACCTGTAGTTCTCACCTAAGTATCTCATCCCAGTGGGCAGAGGAAGGCTGAAAGCTCCAGAGGATTATTCATTTGACTTCCTTGTCAAATAAGTCTTCACGCTCAGGCGGTGCAATGATGAGACAACTGGCCTGTACCTGTGTCACAGAGCAGAAAGTGGTGCTGAGAAGGAAGATCTCAAATCCCTGGATACTTAACTGATGTCATTTAAAAAACAAGGACGGACAAAAATGAGCCTTTAGAGAAATAACAAAATTATACTTTTTTTTTAAATATACAAACGAAGGACACTGGGACGTGCTTCACTGGTGGCCTTCCCCTGTTCAGTCCAACAAAGTGGTTTTTTTCAATCCCTGTTTATGTGCATTTGCAATTGAAAATTCTTTAGCCAGATCCTCTCAGACAAATCTGTGTTCTTCAGCTTTATTTCCTCCCAGTTGAAGCTGTTTTTTACTGATGGCATCTGCCCAGCTTCACTCAGGATGTTAAACCCAGAGGAGCCAAATCAAACCACCTTTCCCAGCAAAATCCAGGCAACAAGCAGCTTTTTGCAAGCCTTGCAGATCAAGTCCAAGTGACTGATTTTGGAACAGCATTATGTCAAGCACTGTCCTATTTGCACAAGGCTTTTACGGAGCTGTCAGCTTTCTTCTTTCTCTTTTACACCGTCTTTCCAACACTGTCACTTCAGCTGAGCCCGGAAGCATGGAAATGCCAGGTAGCAGCAGTGGCAATTGTGTCACAGCAAGTGCAAAGCTGGTGGTGGCTCTCATCGCTGCACCAGGAATGAGGAGCTGGCTATGACACCCACAGAAAATGTCAGCTTGGGCGAAATGTTAAAAGAAATTTAAAAATTATGCTGTGAGGAAAGGCTGGGAGAGTTGGGGTTGTTCAGCCTAGGAAAGAGAAGACTCTGGGTAGACCTCAGAGTCCCTTCCAGTGCCTAAAAGTGTTCCAAGGGAGCTGGAGAGGGACTTTGGACAAGGCCATGGAATGACAGGATGAGAGGGAATGCCTTCCCACTGCCACAGGGCAGGGTTAGATGGGATATTGGGAATAAGTTCTTTACTCAGAGGGTGGTGAGTCACTGGCACAGGTTGCCCAGAGAAGCTGTGGCTGCCCCATCTTTGGAAGTGTCCCAGGCCAGGTTGGACAGGGCTTGGAGCAACCTGGGATAGTGGAAGGTGTCCCTACCCATGGCAGGGGGTTTGGAAGGAGGGGATGTTCAAGGTCCCTTCCAACCCAGCCCATTCTGTGATTCTGCAGTGCCCTGGATGTGTGCCCTCTACCCAGCACTGAGGATCCACACCTGGAACACTGTGTCCCATTCCAGGCTTCCCAGTAAAAGAGAGACATGAACACTGGAGAAGGTCCATCAAAGGCCATTAAGAGAATGAAGGGACTGGAGCATGAGAAAAGGCTGAGATCTGAGACTGTTCACCCTGGAGAAGAGCAGGCTTGGGAGGATTTTATTAATATCTGTAAAATACCTGAAGGGAGACTGAGAAGAGGCTCTTGAGTGGTGCCTGAAAAAGGTGGCATAAACTGAAACATGAGAATTTCCTTCTGAACATCAGGAAACTTTTTTTTTTTGTGTTCAGGGTGACTGAGCACTGGCATAAGTTGCCCTGAGTGTTGCTGAAGTCTCATTGGAGATATTAAAAAGACATCTGACATCATCCTGGGCAATTGGCTGTAGGTGACCATGCTCCAGCAGGTGGGTTGGACCAGATGACCTTCATAGGTCACTTCCAACCTCAGCCATTCTGTGATTCAGTTATTCTGTGTGTCACTTGTTCCCTAAAGTGAATGATTTCAGTGTCCCCTGTGCTACACATGGCAAGACAACATAATTCAGCATAACTCAGCCCCTTCTCAAAGTGAGAACTCAGAAATGCAGTACACTTATTGCTGAGAAGGCTGAATCCTCCCTTCCTCCCCATCCCATCTACTTTTGTCTGTCTTTACCCTTTCTTTCCCCCCTCACCCTGTGAATTCTGTGATTTTTTACAGGTGTACATCAGGGGCAGGGCCACAGTTCAGTCTCAGTCCCCAGAGCAATCTCGGTGTGCTCAGCCTTGGGAGTGTTACCCCTGCGTTTTTCTTACATGGCAAATCCTGTAACAAGTCAAAATACAGGTCAGCTAAAAACACCGTGAAACCTGGCAAGCTCTTTATTAACTGTTACTCTCTGGCTTCAGGATGACTTGGGGGATTCAGTAAGTGGGTTAAGGAGTTTTCCCATCAAGGTCAGTGGCAGGAATCTGGTGCAAAGTGGTAATAACCACAAGGAGTTTTCAGGCCAACAGGAAGTCAATAAGTTTGGGTTTCAGCTCCTGCTGTGGGAATAAGAACATTTAAAAAAGCCTCTAATAATAAAAATTGAGGTGGTTTTTTTTTTTTTCATTTTTTGTCCCAGACAGGAAAATGGCTGAATGATTGCAAACAGGACTGTATTCTCCAAAGCAGTTTATGGAAAATAAAGGAGAGGACAACTCCATCATGATGGCATGGCTTTGGTACCATGCCTAGAGCCATGGGGCAGTGGTTCCTGCATGCTGTCCTTCATCTTCGCAAAGTCCCCATGATTATAAATGTCTGTGGAGTCCAAAGCATGTGTCCTACCATCCCCTGGTTGAGTTTTAATACTGGAAAAACCAACTATTTGGATACTTTTTCCGACTGAGGAAATTTTGGGAAAAAAAATCATTCCCAGACTGGACTTTGAGGCTTTAGCACTGCCAGTGTTAAGAGATATTTTCCCAAACAGAGATGTGAGGACACATTTTTCAGAGTCCAGCTGGTCTGGTTGTCTAAAACTGAGGTATCTGAATCCTAAACCAGGTAGACACTTCCATTAGGTGGCTGATCACCTTATTTGCATATTTATCATGGGATGGGTTTGATCACACTCTGAGATGCAGACACGGAGGAGATGTTTAGAAGTATTTCCACTATTTGGCTTGTCTGGGATCCACCCTTCTAATTTAAGCTGTCCCTGCTTAGTATTTCCATCAGATGCCCACTGCAATCATGGACAATAAGTCAACACATCCAGTGAGGGCAGGAATGTGATTCATTAAGCCTCAGAGATGCATCTTCTTTAGGATAAACCAAATCTTGCCCTGAACTTCTTCAGCGCCACTGACTCACTCTCCTGTGAGAAGAAAGAGAGCCTGGGCTGAATTGTTCAGTAGGCATTTCCTTCCAGTAAACGTGCAAATATTGGGATAAATCCCATCTCTGAAGATAAATCAGGTGAATACAAGCCTGGATGTATGAGAACAGGTCAGTCTTCCCTGCCTGGCCACACTGTTACCAATCTGGTAATCAGATGTTCTGAAGTCCTTGTTCTGCTGTTGACACCTTTTCCTGGTCTTAAAATTAAGACAGCTAAACACAGTTAAGAGGGGAAAAGGGTTTTACCTCGGTATTTAAGGATCCTCAGGTGCGCCAAAATGCACATCGAAATGCACCCCAAAATGCCCACCAAACAAAATGGCCCCCCACGATGTGATGTGTACACAATTACAGGCCTTGCAAATTAGCACATCTATCAAAGATTCTCCAATGAGGGACTCCAGCAAGACCCCTCAGTGAGGAACCTTCCCCTGGATGGGCCTGTCTTTGTTTACAGAATGTGCTCTGGAGAGGCCCTTGGTGTCTGGGGTTTCCAGAATGTTTGGTCTCTTGGCTTAACAGAATATTGAGTCTGAGGGAAGTTATCAAACTTAATGAATTGTAACTATTCTTTAATAATACATAAAAGCTATATAAAAGAGTGTATAAAAGGGGTATAAAAGAAAAAGCAAACGATCATCATGGCATCACTGTAGTTGCAAGGCATTCCTGTTATAAAGGTGATAATTCCCCTGACAATGAGAACTGCACCCTACAGCTGTGGAAGAGATTTTGGGAAAGCTCTAGAATGGTCTATCTGCCACAGACCTCTTGGATTTTGGAAGCCAAGTTACAAGCATAGAAAATAAACTGAAGCATGCCCCAGACCTGTCTTGTTTCCACTCTGGCTCCTGAAGAGAATCCAGAGGTCTCACCTGACCTCCTTAAAACATTAGGTGTCATTCCTCTGAGTCCACCATCACCACAGGGAGATGAACATGAGTTGAAGACTCATCTGACTGGAAGAGAGAAGAGGGTTGTTGTCAGAGATTCCCTTCTGTGCACAGCACTCGAATGGCCTGGATTATCTTGCATCTGTGGACCTGTCAGGCCTGCCACCAAGCTCACCAGCTTGACATGGGCTGGCACACCAGCAAGGCATGGGCTTCCCATCCAAGCTTCTTGTTTTCTTGTTCCTTTGATTTACTCCAGGATCACATATGGCTTGGCTGGATGCTGGGGTTTATTTCTTTCTGCACATCCAGATGTATCAATATTAACTGTTCTTTCACGGTTTTGGCTACTCCTCCTTTAGCAGAAAAATATAAACTCCGCCAGTGATGAATTCTTAGTTCATGCCCATAAATCAAGGCTGTGAACTCAACCCTGGATTATTGTTGTTTGTTTACAGATGATCAGTTGGGAAGATGGAGCGGGACCCAAGCACTGCTGTCAGCAATATGTTGATGAGCTCCAGTGCCTTGCAGTGACGCTTCCAACCCTCCTTGTAATCTGTCAGGATGCCTACAAGGAAAAGCATCTGGCTCCAACTCACCCTAGCAAGACTGAGCATGTCCTGACTTTAAAAAAGAACTTGAGAAACTCCCATTGTCACTAATTTTTTAGGAATTTGCTTTGTCACTCTGTCCCAAGCACCAGTTTACATCTGCAGTTTACTGCAGACATTATTTAATAGATGCATCCCTGGATTTAACACTACCTTCAAAGGCACTTCATCAAGCTGGTCACTGACAGACTTCCTTCAGTGACAAGAGCACCAAGGAGGAAAAGGAAAGGAAAAGGAACCAATACAAACATGTTGCTATGGAGAAAATGAATGGAATCTTCATTGTGCATTATATGGCTTAGAAAGCATAAAAATCTTTAAATGAGGGGAAAAAATGTGGGGAGGTTTGAAAGAGATTCACTATTTGAATTAACATCAGACATGCATTCTTTTCATCAGAGGAGATGAAATCCAAAGGTTTTTTTCTCTTAGCCTCCTCTCTCTCTCTCCCTTTTCTCTCTCTCTTTTTTTTCCAATAAAATAGCAGTCCAAAAATAGCAAGAGTGGGAAAAGTAAACTGGCAGGTATTAATTAGCTGGACAGGTAGCAAAAGTAAAACCTCCACAGTTACGAACTCTGGAAGTTCCGGGGCGGAGTGGGAGGGGGCAATTCACATTTAAATATTTAAGTCATTTGAGTTTTTTTCTCAGCTTTCTTATTGAGTTAGAGGAAAGAAAGATGAGAACTGCTTGCATCCTTCTCTGATGAATTTCTTGTCTTTATTGACTTCTGATTTCTGCACCAAAATCAACACCATCTCCTGTAGGAACAGCCAGTGCTCTCACTACAATGTCCCAGTGCCTCACTTCCCCCTGCACGATGCTGTTCCTGGACCTGAGTGCCTTTGAAAACCAAGGCTTCAGGATATAAGTAAGAACACAGAAAATCAGGTTATTGTTTATCTCCCATTTTCTTCCACTAGACTTAGAGGAAACAAACTGGTTTTGCTCGTTCAAAAACCCGCCAAGATCTTTTTAAATACTCACCAAAACCTGACCCTTATTCCCTGTGTCTTTCATGTTACAAATTCAAAGAATTTCAAAGCCACTCTTTTTTACCTGATATGAGAAGTAGACGCTGTTGAAGATGCCAAGCATAAACTCCCTGCCATTTCTGCTGGCAAAGTGTTTTCCCATAGATCCACAGCACACTGGACACAACCTGTGCTTCCACAAGGCCTACACAACCGAAACATGAGATATTAAGAAAAAATTCTCCCCTGTGAGGGTGGTGAGGCCCTGGCACAGATTGTCCAGAGATGCTGTGGCTATCCCATCCTTGGAAGTGTCCAAGGCCAGGTTGGATAGGGCTTGGAGCAGCCTGGTCTAGTGGAAGGTGTCCCTGCCCATGGCAGGGGTTTGGTACTAGATGAGCTTTAAGATCAATTCCAACTCAAAATATTCTGTGATTCTGTGATTCTGCTACAGAAGGTTCTTCCCAGGACAGCTTTAAAAGCTACAAATTTTCTACTTTTCAATATTTCTGGTAGGGAAGGCAAGAGAAAGATAATTTTTTTCCTCATACAGTCCCATTGCTGTACTTGATCTTTCTGAGGAGCAGAAGTCAAGTTTCTATGACCTTAGCCATTCTTGTTTTTTCTTTATTTTTTCTCCAATGGCTTCCAAACAGGAATTCAGGTGTCAGGCTCCTCTAGAGAAGAACCAAAAGCAGGAGCTGATTAATGGACTATATGGACATGAACCTGACTGAGGGCTTTATAGTCTCTGATCCACTACCATGCCATCCACTGTCAGCCCTGAGCTGCAAATTATCCAGAGTTGTGGCTGATCAAAGACTGGGATTGAACAAGAAAGCAAAAAAAAATGTAGGACAACACCACAGAGGGCTGATCGCCTTGAAATGATAACCAGATTATTTTTTTAATTTCTCGGGAGACATAATTGTGGAGGTCACCTTTTTTCCTTCTCAACATGTCGAAACAATTTCCTGAACTCTCTGTGGAATTGCCACCAAGGTTAATTTAGTGTCATAAGTCTACATTTCCCAAATACCTACTCCTGGAAACAATAAAATACAGTAGAAGCAAAGGATCAGATGGAATTAAAACATCCTAAGACTCATTGCACCTGTCTGTCTCATCCTTATTATCTGTAAAATAACCTGAGAGTATTACAGAAGAGAGGAGTATAATTTGACATTATTAATATCATCAGTCAATCTTTGCCTGTGCTGAGATGCGCAAACGCCTGTGTTCCCAAAGACGGGAGTGCTGTGCTGCGTTAAGAACACGAAGGCAAGAGTGACGGAACACACTGGAAAAACCCTGATACGGGAATTTCCCACTCTGCCGCTCGCTCATTAACGCGTCCCAGAGGAGAGGATAGAGCACGGAGTGTTGATCAGACGGATCGAGAAATGCCAGCTTTAGAGGTTGGATCTATTTGTCCAGATTTTAGCAAAATCAGAGAAAATCAGAGAAAATTTCCAGCGCGATCCAGTAGCTGATGGAGAAAGAGCCCCTGGTGACAGTAATGGGGGAGAGGATGAATTAACCTGGTCCTTTTTCTGATAAAATTTCAGACTGACAAGATCTTTAACTTCTGTTTTTGCCTCTCATTACGCTTTGCTTTCATCTCTTCCCTACAAGAAGGTCTAATCCCTTGGCCATGTTGCCAAGTCCTTTTCTTTAGATGAAAGATGGGACAAGAAACAACAGATGGATATAAACCAACGACGTAGCGCAGGGAAGTCATGAGACAATCTGGTGCCACCATGCTCAATATATTCCTCCTTGCAGTTTTCCGCAGGCACTAATTTCTGTAGACAGCTGCTTGGGGAAGGTTCTCAGAGGTAGGTGTGCCATAACTCCCACAGCTTGGGAATCTCTGGGCTAGAGGAAAGAGGATATTTTTTCTTCCTTATGTTCCAGAACTCAGTAAAGTCCTACATCCTACACAGAGTACATCTCTGCTGAGATGTTTTTCTAATCCCACCTGCAGTCTCTCTCCATTCCTGTCCATCCCCAGCACTGACAAGGCTCCTTGGAAGTCAATATTTCTACCAGAAGTGACTGAGAGCTGCAGGAACCTCCCAGGAGGTCTAAAAGAGAAAAGAAACTCAAGCTGTAATAAAAATAATCACTAGATATGAAAAACTTTTTTTCAGCAGAGAATAGTCAATCTAGGAGAAGGCTTCTGAGTAATCTCCTGAGAGAGGGAGGTTCCATCAGGAACCACGGATCCTTCCCTCCCTGTGTCATGGTGAAAACTGCAAAACTTGCAGCAACATCAGTCCTATGAGAAAAGACAGCTGGACATGTCCCTGAGCCCCGTGACAATCGTCTCTGTATTAACCATTGTTTGATTCTGCTGCTCGGGCTGAAAAGACAGCTTGGAAATCCTCCATGGGGCCACCAGCACCAGGGGAACAGTGAGGGACAGGAGCCAGGAGATAAAAAGCTTGGAAAAGATGCAGCTCCTCCACCTCCAAGAAATTCAGTTGCTTTGCTTGAGGTTGTCATCAACTGCCACCAGTTATCTCTTCATCTGTGGGCACCTTCTGAGCTCATGGGAGATGGTGGGGATGTGACCTGCTTGTCATACAGAACAAAGAATGAAGCTGTTTGCTGTTATCCTGTTCTGTGTGCATTCAGATAGTTGGTGGTTTGGGGATTTTTTGTTTTGTTTGTTTGGGTTTTTTTTAATTTTTGGTTTTGGGAGTTTTTTTGTGGGGGCTTTTTTTTTTAATGTTTTGTTAAAAAACCATGTACTGCCAAGAGGTTTAATCACAGAATCACAGAATTATTTGGGTTGGAAGGCACCTTCAAAACCATCTAGTTCCAACTCCCCTAGTTCCCCCTCCCCATCCACTATCCCAGGTTGCTTCAAGCTCCATCCAACCTGGCCTTGGACACTTCCAGGGATGGGGCAGCCACAGCTTCTCTGGGGAACCTGTGCCAGCGCCTCACCACCCTTATGATAAATAGTTTTTTCCTACTATCTAATCTAAACCTGTTCTTCATCTTAAAGCTGTGTGAAGCCACTTTTGTTGTCACCAATCACCTCCTTGTTTCTTAGCATCATTTTCAGGAGGACTTTCTTCATGACCTTGTTGGAAAAGGGATGAGATTGACAAGACTGTAATTCCCTGGATCTTCCTTTTTTCCCCTTTTAAAACATGTGGGTTATGTGAGTTCCTTTTCCAGTCGGTGGGAACGATGCCAGACCAGGGAACTGAAGGTGGGTGAACTATTTCAGATGGTTGATGTTGATGACACAGAGAGATCAACCCATCAGGAGTTATTCACAAACATTCATGGGAGATTATGTGTCTGCACTTACCTCTGAGCTAATCTTGTGTCCAGGTTGGAATATAGGAGCTGTAATGCAAGAATCAATTAATGCTTCATCAAAGTGTATTTTTCGAAGTGGCCAATATTTATTCCATTGGGAAAATGGAGTGCCTTTATTTCCCCTGATTTCTCCAAACTCTCACTTCAGAAACTTTCTTATTAATATTTATATTTACAGGTTGATAACCCATTTAATTCCCGTACAAAATACAAGTTTTTCCTGCTTGTCCCGCTCCCTCTTAGAGATGCTGCTGGGAAGGGCAAGCACAAATGAGCTTTCTGTGCTGGATCTTTTCCTGCTTTCATAACCTCACACCTTTCTGACAGGTGCAAAACCCCAGAGGGTGTCGAGATTAAATTGAAACACTTCCTGAAGCCTTGCAGAGGTGCTTGTGTGAGAGGAACCACTGCTAAATTTTCCACAGGCTGAACTCAATTTTTGCCATCACTAACCACTCCTTTTCCAGTCAAAACAGCAACACAAGTTTAATTTATTTAGTTCAAAGGGTGTAAAGGCATTCACTGAAGACCGAGTGAATGGTAAAACTGCAACGCAAAAGTAATCTAAAAACTTGAAGGGACACTAAGGGGAGTTAAGCTCTTCCATGTAGATCAGAAACCTTCAGCAGAAATCATGAAAAGGGATGCTGGGAGATGCTGAAAGGTATTTTATCCCTACCTAAACACCTCCCATTCGCGATGTAGGTGTCAAAATCTTCAGGACTTGATCTCACTGAAGAGAGGCAGATATTAACACATTACATAGTATTAAAGACTAGAAATGTCTCTTTTTTTCAACTAGGCAAGCTGGACCTTGGTATTTGCACAAAATTAACTCTTTTCATCCTCAGATGAACGACACTTTTTATCTGTATATGAATCTGAAGGAGAGACTTGTGCAGACACTCCTGTGGAGACACACACCAGGCTCAAATCTGTTCCCACGTGCTAAAAAACAGTGGAAAAATTCTGCCTTTGCTTTCCTGGCCACTGGTGTGTCAAACTTTTCCATTCAGAGAGTCAGCATTTTATCTCAGAATGACTTGAAATGGAAGAGCTGCAGTGAGGGTTTCATCATCAGGAGGGAAAATAGACAATTTCCCAGACCAGAACAGATCAATTCAATGTCTGGCAGCCTAGAGGGTTGTTCTTCCTTAAAAAATCAACCCACTTTTCCTTCAGAGCAGCAGATGATCCAGTCATTAGCACTTGAGTCCATGACAACCCTTCCCAGCTGATCCTTGGGGCTGTATAAAACAGAACTAACAACTCTGATAGATTTCTTTCTTTTCGAGGGAAAGGACACATCATAGTTTACAAGAAATTGTGCTAGATGGCAATTAAGCCAAGAAATTTTGGAATTTTTGTAGTGAGGAGAAGGTCGATATTCAAACCTTTTTTTTTTCTGCAGCATGCTATAGAAGCCTAAAAACACCCACCAAAAAACAAAACCAAAAAAAAACCCGAAAAAAGCTAAAAAGGAAACAGGGAAACAAGGAATCTGGTCTTCTGCTTTAGTAACCCAGAGGTTCCAACACACTCAAGAAAAGATATCTCCTAGGGATGCAGGTCTGTTCTGTTGCTCCACTGTCTGCAGGATTTCCTGCGATCACCAGGGAATTGTTTCAGTTCCGTGTCTACAGCCACATAGGACATGTCTGAGCCTCCAGGACCAGACTTTTGCTATTGATTTATGGGATGGTTACTCAGGTCCCATAATGATGGGACTGTAAAAATTACAGAGACAGATAAAATTCAACCCATTCTCCACTGTTCATGGGCACAACACACCAGGACAGCTCAAGGCCACTCATATTTAAAAGTTTTGCCTCGGCCATAGGGACACAAGTTTCCCCCTTGTTTGTGCAACAGGCACAAACCCTTTTTTCCATCAAAATATTCAGGAGAAGGCTTTAAAGATTTTGGGAAAGCACAATTTACCCTGAGGGACACTGCAGGAAGTTGCACTGTCAGTAGGATCTGAGGGAAGCTGCTTTGTTTTGTTACCTGTAGCACACATTTTAAGTGAGCAACAATCTGAACCATCCCTGGGTACGTGACTGCACAAGAAATGCTACCAAGAGGATTTCATCTGGAGTTATGAACACAGATCAGAGTCTGGAGAGCTTCAGGACAATCCCAAAGCTGTGAGGATGATAATCAGAACCAACAGAAATATCTCAAAGTACAATTGCGAAGAATAAGTGTCAGAGGAAAGAAGTCGAAGAGTAGAATTAAAGATTAATTATTCTTTTTCCTCTTGCCTCGTAGCTTTGGATGGCTATGAGTCAGAATGAAGCGTTATTCTCCTAAAAACACCTTTAGGGGACTGGCTACAGGTAGGCAAGAAAGGAATGACAGAGCTGGGAGAAAATCAGACCTCGCCTTCAATGAAGTTGGAGAAGAAGACCCAGCTTCCAGATTCCGAGTGAAATGTGAATGTGGGATGTCAGCAGGACTTCAGCTGAGGAAAACGCTTCATAATTTATGTGTTTCTTCTGTTCCATAGTGCACCTTCCTTCAATCCAGCTGTTCCTTCATTAGACCAAATGCTGGTGCAAGTCTCTGAGGACAGGCTACATCTGGCGTATGAATATGTAATTGTATTTCTCTGTGAGTGTCCAGGTAACTGTGACATTTGGTATCTAAGAAGATGATGTGTTATCTAGGTCAAGTTAAAAACAATCAAATGATGACAACAACAAAAAAGCCTTCTAGAATTAAAATAAAAATATGCTCTGGTCATCAGCTCTTTGGAGGATGTATTTTTGTTGACCTACCTTACTCAGTTCACTGTTTGGAAGAAAGAATGAAAGAGGAATAAACGCATGACAAGTGGTCTCAGAAATGTTTCATACAGAGAAATTTCTTAGGGGATTATGAGAACGTGGATTTGCCTCACATCTTTTCAAAATCCACCATGTTTATCACTTTCAAATGAACCTATTTCAAAGCAGATTTGGAACTATTACCAACATGCACAAAAGTAATAAAGAAATAAAACTGAAGCTTTAAAATGCTTGGACAGTGTCAGTTGTGTAAAAATTACGTTCAAACCTCACTCTTGGTATGACAAAAGTTCTTGCAAAACCCTAAAAAAAAAGAGACTTCCAAATATACATCAATTCAGAAGGAAGCAGAAGCTTCAGCCTTACATGTTTTCTCTAAAAGAGATCAAAGCAAGAATCTCAGATTTGGGCACTCTGAGATTTGACAAGAATTGAACTCCAGATCTGACATTTGCAATTCTGACCCAGGTCTACATTTCTCACAAAAGTGCGATCTGAATTTCCTTCTCAAGCCATGCCCCGAGCAGGCTGAGCCCTATTCCAAGGAGCTCCGCTCTGCACTGTGGAAGCAAAAAGATTTCAGGTAAAAACAAGAGCCTGAACCACCACATGAGATTAATCTTACCTTTGCTAGAGGTCCTGAAGCTCAATCTCATTTCCCTCCCATGCACATATGAATTTTTAATCTGGCAAGGAACAGTGCCTGTACTGCTGAGAACTGGAACTGAATGATGAGTTGAACTCATCTAATCAAACTTGCTTTCCTGCACAGCATCAAACTGCCTGCTCTGGCTGCCACATTCCTGCCATCTGCCCCTCTGGAAAATCTATTATGTCCACTACCACCCCTTTAATGATGCGGAAGGACTCATGGTCTGGGCGTCTGGAGGTAGGACCTGTGTTTCTCCTCAGTCCTTGGAGCTCTGGGAGTGCACTCCCAAGTTCCTCTGCACAGGAATATGGTGAGGATGGATGGATGAGACTTTTGTACTGAGGTCAATGTGATTTTCTGGGCAGGCTTATGGGGGCTGACTCAAATCCGATTTCACTGTTATGATATCAAATGTCATTTAGCTAATCACAGCTCTAATTTTCACACAGCACCTTCTGGCCACAGGCAGACATGGAATTTCAGAGCTGCTCCACGGAAATAGGTATGGGAGTTATCTGACCATGCATCTGCCACCTAGGGAGTTGAATAAAAGGGAAAAGGCTCCCAAAATGCAGCTGGAAATAGCTCAGCAGAAAGCTGGTGAGCAAAGGGGCAGCCTCAGTCCTCACTGGACTGGTCCAGGGACACATGGCTGGGGTTTGAGGTTGGATGGGGCTTGGAGCAGCCTGGTCTGGTGGAAGGTGTCCCTGCCCACGGCAGGGAGGTGGAACTGGATGATCTTGAAGGTCCTGTCCAACAAAAACCATTCTGTGACTCTCTGGTTGTAAACCAGTGCCTTTCTCCCCTCACTAAATCAGTGCCCGGAGGAGGTGGAGCCCTGTACATCAGGAGATGAAGCCTCACTATCACCACATGCGCACTCTTTATTATACAACTCTGGATCCACCCCTCAGCTGCTTTGCCAAGTATTCTCCCAACCCTTTCATTCTCTTCCCTAGACAAAAATACTTCGATTTCTGCCCTTGCTCATCACCAGCCTGACTTACCCCCGTGTTTATGCAGCTTGTAGCTCTGACCTTTCCAGTGACTTGAACATTTGTAGCATTTTCTTGCGTTAGAAGTTTCACAATCCCCTTTTCTGTCCCACACTCGCTTGCCTTTATCTTTGCCTGGGTTTTTATTCTCCTAACCATCACCCCAAAGGGGTCAGCAACCCCAGCTCTGGGCAAATCTTTTATAAAGGGCTTGAGAAACTCACAGTTGTTCCACCTTTTAAGTTTTATTGATCTCTATAAAAAGCTCAGCTGCTCTGTTAAGGGCGTTATGTGGATGAACGCACACGAATTATGATTCCAGCCAGAGGAGGGAAAAAAATAAAAGGAAGAGTGTTGAATATTTCAAACTGTTCAATGGGTAAAAATTACACACAAAATCAGAGTTGCACATTGGCTTCCAGCCCTCATTCTCTTGTCACCAGGTTTTGAGGTGTGGGTTGGTGGGTAAAGAGAGAGATTTGATGGTGTTCAAGTGCCCAAAGAGATGTGGAGATGCCCGGAGAAAACTCCAGACCTGTTTTCACCTGAGCTGCACACAAATATTAAAGATCAAATCTTTAAAGATCCATCTGGAGATGTCCATGGGAGGAACCACACTGTCTTTTCTTCTGTGTTCCACAGAGAGACATGGACATGAGAAATGACTCAGATTTAAGCTGGGCTGAGTCACCCCTGAAAGATGCTGAGCTTTTCCACCAAAAATCCCTCAAATCCTCTTCACTAAAAGGATAATAAGCTCCCCACCCTTGCCTCTGTGTGTATTCATCTCGTCTCCTCAGATGGCAGTTTGCTCGGGAAGGAATTATCTCTGACTAAGTATTTTCAAGTGGCACAAAGCATAATGTAATTAATCACATTTTGTTCAATAATATAAATTAGGAAAATAGCAACAAACATCCTGGAAGTTTAACAGCTTTTGTGTCTTGGAAGAGTTGGCCTCAAAATCATTCTCTGACCCTTTGGGAAGCTTTGATGCAGGGTACATTCATCCAACCCTACATCCAACAAAAATATCCCACTCCATAGCACTTTTATGGCCACATTTTAGCAACACACAGAAACTCACAGCAAAATAACAAAGAAAGCAATTCAGGTGGGCGCATCTGAGATGAAAGAGCAGAGGAAAAATACACACAATAGGTCTATAGAGAGACAATTAATTGAGGGAACAAACTGAAAAGAAATCAGTGCAGGTCCACCCCTGAGCTGTGCCGCTCAGATTCTGATTCCGCCTTTGTCGAGGTGTCACTGGTAACCAGCAGGTGCCCCAGGGATGTATTCAGCATAATTCAACCAGTTTGTTGTCATCAACAAGTGAGGTTAGGTGAGCTGTATGTTAGACATATTTTATAGAGGATGAAAAAAATCCCACCTGTTCTCCAGGTATATACAAAGAGAACGCTCCATCAGCACCCTCCTCTTGCTCTGGGCAATTTAGCAGTTACAGAAGTTAGTAAAGCAAGCACGCTATCAATTGTGCCTTAATTTTTTCTCTGGAATAAAAAGCGAATCAATACACAATTAACTAAAAATATACTGTAATAAAAATACTCTTTTCAGTGCTAGGAAATATTGAAGTGCAATTTTCCTCCTGGAATAGAATCAAAGACCTCTTAACTTCCAGCTAAAGCAACATCACTTTACTGACCCCTTCTTCCTTCTGAGCTCCTCCCGTGGTCACTGTTCTGGGTAGTCCTTGCTGACATTTATAGCAGGCCCACTTCTCTCCTCTGCTCATATTCTCTCTTTGCCATCAACATCATAAAATCAGAGAATGGTTTGGGTTGGAAGGGACCTAAAAACCATCCAGTTCCACCCCTGCCATGGACAGAGACACCTTCCACTAAACCAGGTTGCTCAAGGCCCCATCCAACCCGGCCTTGAATATTTAATCAACATTTTCAGACTCACCTTCCCAGGAAATCCATCTCAAACTGGATTGTTTCATCTCATTCCTCTCCCCATCGTCTCTGAATCCTTGGGCTAATTTCAGGTAACTCTTGACAAACACAGGAAGCTGGAGGAGAGCCTCATGCAAAGAAGTGGCTGTTGTGTGTCAGCTTTTATTGGATAATAAGGAGCCCACGTCTGAGAGGTACAATCAGAAAGGTATTTTGAAAGCTCACGACTGAAAGGAAAGCTTTGATCATACCTTGGGTCAATCAACAGGGACAAATCCAGGGGATTTCACTGATCAAACAGGTTTGGATTTGCAGTATCATCCTCTACCACTTTGAAAGGTGCAGCTGCTGCCAGATTAACGAAATCAAAGACTGATTTGTGTTGCCACCAAAAGGGACAGTCCCACTTGCTCTGGCATCCCTGGTGGTGTGTTCACACAGCCTCCCACGTGTCAGCTCTGGCAAGTGTGGTCACACACAATGACTGCTCCGCTCACTGATCCAGCAGAAAACCACAAATTTCCCAAAAGAAGAGGCAGAGGGAAAGGTGATCCCATCTGTGCTCACATCCATGGAAAGAATACTGTGCCCTTGGCTCTGCATGCAGCAACTCAAGCCAAATGTAAAGTCACAAACTGGCGGTTTCCTGAAAGCCCTGGACAATGATTGGTCCCCTTTTTCCTAAAATCATGGATTTTTACACAAAGCCGTGTGCACACACACTGGGAAAATTGTGGGAATTAATGCTGGAAGATGGAGCTGGTACAGAAGGAGCATTAATGTGATCTTGGGAGCACGGGTGTTCCATTCCGTACCCTCTCTGACTGCATCCCATCTCCTCAGCTCCCTCTCCACAGTTTTCCCATGCTGATTTCCTGTGGGGAGATTCCCCTTGTGCAGGATTCAGCACCCAAGGAAGGTCTCTGCCAGCTTTCCCAGCCCATGGGCACCACAAAAACCTCAAGGCCACGGAGAACATCACTGATGCTTCAGCCGTCATGAGGTGTCCTGCAGTGTAAGAAAGGCCCTCATGGTGTGCTAAGGGATGGCTTGGAAAAATCATGACTGAGGGGAAACATGAGGGGCCAAAAGAATCATTTAAATTCCCTTCTAAAACAAGGAGCCCATCACAAACACCAGGAGAGATCTTTTCATGCCAGGTTGTGGAAGCTTTTTGCTGGATGATGCTGCTGGTGCTTGCATGGATTTAAGAAGTGTTTGGATAAACTCACAAGGCAAAAATCCACATGGTGCTTCCTGGTACCATCACCCCAGCTCTTGTTCAGAAGGCCTCTGAACCCTGCCCAGCTTGGGATAGCCCAGGGATGTATTTTCAGTGCATTTACCGAGCTCTTGCCCTTCCCTTGGGATCTCTTTTGGCCGCTCAGGGCTGCACTGTCCTTTGCTCCAAGCCATCCCTGCAGTAGTGCCATCCCAGGGAAAGGCTCCTGCACTCATCTGAGGGATCACTCAGTGGGAACTGGCTGATCTTCTTCCCCCAACTCACTTTGGGCTGTTCCCTTTCCCTCGGCAGCATCCCTCTCTCTCCCCTCTGCTCAGGACCCTCTTTCCTGAGCCAGAAGTGAAAATTCAGCCCCTCTGCACCCCCAACTTGTCCTCCCATTCCCTCCTCTCCTTCCCTCACAACTTTCCCTGCTGCTGTCCCATTTTCCGCAGTGGGCAGCCCACACCAGCAGAGAGATGCCAAACAAAGGGGCTGACGTTATTCTTGTTGCCCACCAGCTCCTCCAAGTTCTGCCAGAACTTCGGTATGAGAGCTGCTGGGATTTTTAAATTCCCTTTTAAACCCCGCCTGGAATTTGCTGAACAATTGTCATTAGCAGGAAAGGATCTTGGTCTCTATTTAAGACCGCTGTGAATCAGAATGGAGAATGTTGAAATTCAGACTGGGGCTGTCTCCCCCCGCTCCTTTCTACCCCATTTTTGTCCCTTTTCCTGCCCTTTCCTGCAGCTGGTGGGGCTTTCTGAGCCTAGGAAGGAGCAGAAGGAAGATCCATACAAGGATGCAGCTAAACCTGCCCCACACACCTTGTGCCCACCAGCACCACCAGCAGCTCCCCCACACCCCACAAAATGACAAAGGAGCCTTGATTACTGACTCACCACGCCAGCTGAAGGAGAGGGGAGGGAGGGAAATAATGCATTTATAATAGTGGGCTCTGAGCCTGCTGGGAGATTGGCTGGCATTTCGGCAGCTGAGGGGGCTGCCCCGTGCCTGAGCTGTCGCACTGACTCACCTGCCACAGCAGCAGCTCTCAAAGGCACCTCGGCAGGAGTGGGAGAGGGAGAAGTAGGGGACGGAGGAAGATGCACACCCCACCGAAGTGCAGAGGGAGGGTCTCTGCTCCCTCCCCTCCCAGTTCTACCCCAGAGATGCACATGTGTCACTCGCACTCACTTTCAGGTGTCACTCACTCTCTTTTATTCAGAGGCACGACAAAAATTCCTGTTGCTTCTCAGCCTCCCTCAGCCCCCCATCCACATTTCTCACGGGATAATACGGCATGAGAAAGTTCAAAAGTGAGAAAAACAATTGCTCTGTCTCACCTGCTGCCACTTCACCAAAATGTCACGGTTTTTTCTGTGCAGGAGCCCATGGAACTGTTTTTCTGGGTGCTGGACCCAGCCTCAGGACAGGAGCATTTTCTCCTCACCAGGGGCTGACCGTAACCATCCCTGTTGAGTCAGTGCAGTCCCTTGCCCAGAATACGGAGTCAGGACACAAATTCTGAGTTTCTACAGAACCTTCAAACTCCCTTTCCAATATTCATAAGTGATTCCAGAACACTGTGGATAAAATCAGTGTTCATTAAAACACAATTACCTTTTCTCTTTTGGAACTGCCCCAGTGTTTTAGGATCATGGGGTGAGCTCCTCTTCCGACCTTGGGTGCTGCTCCCTCCTTCTGCCATCCTTCTCCTTGTTCCTTTTCCCCTTAATAATTTTCATGCCATATCTGGCCACTCCAGCCCGTTTCCATGTATTATTCCCTCCATCCTTGCTACTTCCTCCTGCTTTTGCAAGTCCCCTGCATGAAAGAAAGACACCTGAGTATCTGCCCTTTGCATTGACCAATCATCTGAAAATAAATGGGAAAAGGGGGAGTTCTCTTATGCTTTTTTACTACTTTATTTCATGAGCAGGTGACTTCTGCATTAAAACTTTATCCACTGCTCAGGGCCCAGTCTGCTCACCTCACTACTAATGGCATCCTCAAAGAATTCAGTCTCTGATCTGAAGGTGTGGGAATGCAGCCCTGAGTGGAAAAGCAGAGCTTTGATATGGGGTTACCAAGAAATCAGTAAGGAAGGATGAGGTAAAACGCCTCTAGGTCTGAGAAAGGAACATCAGTGGTGCAGAGGGGTGGTAGGAAAGAGGTAATTAGCAGGAAAAAGGGGGGTGATAACCAGGATAATCCTCTGGATTCTATCACCTGACTGGTTAAAGCACCTCTTGTCCCTGCCACGAGCCCTTGGAAGGCAGAGCCCAGCCTCACAATGAGGTTTTCGTGTGTGTTTGCAGCTCCCAAATGCTTCCAGATTAATAAGAATTCTGAATGATAATTGTACATTCTAATAAACTTCCTCCCATTTCCAGTCCTCCTACAACCCAGAAAGCACCAGAATCCCCAGAACATTATTATTCAGGACATTAAACCCTCAAAGGAGAAATCTGACAGTAGACAAGCTGCAAACCGCAGGACTTCCATCCAACGCAAACAAAAGCTCAATGAGAGAGAAAGGAAAGAAACCACTAATTCCAAGGAATTTTGTTCCTCCTTCCAATACTGCAAGCACATGGGCAAAGCTTTTTCCATTCTCCCTACACAGAGCACTCCAGTGTTTGATTTCTACCCTGAGGCCTTGTTTGCTGCCTCGCTTCTGAATCAGACTTGACTGGCACAAGTGTGATTGGGGAAAGCTCGCAGTTGGTTCACTCCTGGCAAAAGGAAACGAAACAAAAAGGAAAAAAATTAGGGGGGGAAAAAAAAGCAACTGATAGGAAAGGAGGGAGGGAACACCACAAAGGAACTTAAAAGTTTGGGGAAATGTTGGTAGCTCTGTGTTCATTTCCAAGGGTTGCTCCTTTCATATCCAATCAATACTGAGCATGGAATAACTCCCCAGGATTGATGTGCACACTACACTGAGTTATTTAATTTCAGCTTGTACTGGAAAATCATTTCAGCGGTGCTTCCTGGTGACTGGTACTGTTCCTTCCACCTCTGACGCACTGGGTTTGGCTGGGAGGTTCTGCACGGAGGAGAGAATGGAATTAAAACCATTGGAGAAAAGTCAAAGTAGAGAGGAGCCCTTCAAAAAGAGGGAATGGGGGAAGATGAGGCAGCCACGTGGCAAAGGGAGAAGAAAAGAGATGGGTTTGTGCTGGGAAGTGTGGTTCAAGCGCCCAGAACTCTGCTGGTTTTCACTTGGCTCTTGTTTTACTGGCTATTTTCTACATTTGTTGGTGTCTCTGCTTTGCTGGATGATGGCTTGAACACTTTCATCTCCAGACTCTGCTTTCATCTTCCCAAACTGAGGGGGATGGGAGCTGCCCATGCTCTCCCATGCCAACTCCATGGTTTGTATTGCATAGCAGTTCTTACCAGAGGCCACTATCCCCATGTCAATATTTTAAATTGCTTCTCTGCTATGAAAAGTTATTTTTAGTGGAGGGAAGACCCTGGCTGGCAGCAGAACAGTTCCCTTTGCTCAGCTCTTCATGCCAACAGCCAAATTTGATAAGCAGGGCTGTACTTTTCTTCAGGGAGTCAGAGGTCAGGCATTTTCCTGGTGTGGTACCAAGCTGGTCAGAAAGGAACAGTGACACAGATGAAAATGGGGTGTTTTGGGGAGCCATGGATTTACCTCCACTGCCTGGTTGAGTGCTTCTCTCACACCTTTGCTGCAGGGAACAACCTCCTGGCTCTGCTGCCTTGTGCTGTCCAGCATGGGATTGTGGGGATCTGTTCTGCATTCCCTCACAGATTCTGGGAATTGACCTCCCAGCAGTTCAGGGGAGGGGATTCTGCCCCTCTGCTCCTCTCTGGTCAGACCCCACCTGCAGAGCTGCATCCAGCCCTGGGGTCCCAGCACAGGAAGGATACGGAGCTGTGGGAGCAAGTCCAGAGGAGGCACCAGGATGATCAGAGGGATGGAGCAGCTCTGCTGAGAGGAAAGGCTGAGAGAATTGGGGTTGTTCAGCCTGGAAAAGAGAAGGCTTCAGTGGCCTTCCAGAACCTGAAAGGAGCCTACAAAAATTTCTGGAAAGACCTTTTACAAGGATATGGAGTGACAGGACAAGGGGGAATGGCCCTGAGCTGAAAGAGGGCAGGTTTAGGTTAGACATCAGGAAGAAATTCTTCTCTGTGAGGGTGGTGAGGCCCTGGCCCAGGATGCCCAAGAAGCTGTGGCTGCCCCTGGATCCCTGGAAGTGTTCAGGGCCAGGCTGGACAGCAACTTGGAGCAACCTGGTTGGAACAGCCTGGTCTAGGTGTCCCTGCCCATGGCAGGGGGTTGGAACAAAATGGCCTTTAATGTCCCTTCCAACCCAAACCATTCTATGATTCTGTGACATTCTACAATAACGTGATGAGTCTGGCAGTGTGACCCCACTGACTGACGGCTGTCCAAGGAAACCTGCAAGCAGCAGGTTCATGGAAAGCTGGCAGGGAAGCAGGAGTGCATTTCCCTTCTCCTTTTCCCTGACACGAGTTCTGAGTCGTGGGACTTAATTGCCATCTACTTTGCTGTCCATCCTTTAAAGATCTCTTTCAGCATGAATTGCTCCTTGGACTCTCTTTTACATCACACTGACACATTTGAATTTATTCCTCTGAATCTCCTCACATCCAGCATAATTTCAGTTTTTTCTGCCACCAGTTCTCAATTATGAGCCATCCCATCTACTTTTCTTCCTTTGCTCATTGGTTCAACCCTTAGTGCTTCAGGCACCTTTAAAAAAGAAGTCATGAATATGTTATGAACTGACTTTACAAGTAAGATAATTAAAACCTCTACAGGTCCTGTTTCTCTTCCATCCTTTGTGCTATGCCTGACCTTCTACTTGCAGTTTTTTACCTGGTTTCCAGTCCACACATTAGTGGAAATAAATCCAAACTTCCCTAAATTAATGCTTTGAGCAAGTTTTGTGAGACACACAGGCTTTTTGACATTTTCTGGGTCTGGATTAACCCTTAATGAAGCAGAGACTTGTTCCTTAGATTAATTTGCTGGATTGATGGTCCTCCTTCTCTTGATCTTTGTTGATAGATGGTTCTTGTGGTGTTTTATTTTTTTTCCTGCTGGATTTTCAGCTTGCTCCAGAGGAAGCCCAGGGTAGGAATGAAGTGTCAATCAGCTTCCCCACCAGCTGGCCTGTGAATAATCAAAGCTTTAGCCATGCATAGCTGATAATAACATTTTATATGGATGTCCTGGATGAGCACGGTGACAAAAAGTCCTCCAAGTCTCTCCCTTCCCATCCCTCTTCCCAAGAAGTCAATAAATACTTTTAGCCACCACAGCAGCAGCTCCCAAACCCTACAGAGGGACGCAAGGAGCTGACCTTCCTGCCTCTGCTGGTGTCAGAATCAGTGTAAGAAGTTCCTCTCCCACACACAGCACTCGACTCTCCACTTTTTATCCCACTGGGAGCGCAGGCACGGCACACGCCCCCACATCCATTGCAGGCAGCCGAACACACCAGGCAAGATGCTGTTACCTAGGCAATGGTTATCACAAGTCTCTGGGAAGGGAGCCGGGGGAGAGGTGCAGGACAAGGCAGGACTGGGGAAGGAGAAAATAAAGACAACACAACAGATCAAAACTGAGATATTAGGCCTGAAGTGCTGTGATAGGGGCAGCAGCTGGGACAGGGAGATTGGGTGTTGGAATTTTTTAATTTTTTTTTTTTTTTAAATTTGAAACACAGTTCTGAGATGGACAGAAATGCTTCGAGTCTGATTTCTTACCAGGCTGAGAAATGCTGCCAGCCTGTAGGTTTGGCATCCAACCTTTGCAGAAGGGCAGGGTGCTGGTCAGACCCCCCTGTGGTGTCATGGCTGGTCAAGATTTTGGACCAAGGCTTGTCCTTCATACAGCTGGGCCTGAGGAAAATCCATAAGGAGATGCTGCCTAAAGCTTTTTTTTAAAGCTTCCCCATAGCAAAAGTGGCTTTTCTCTTGCTGGTTTTCACCCCAGACTCTGTCTTTTTAAACCAGCCCCAAAGAGAGCAACAATGAGTTTATGGCACAACCCTCCCTGAAGAGAAATCCTTGTTAGAAACGTTGATCCCAGGCATCAATACATGGATCACACAAGGATAACACAAGAATGCTACTGCAGTGCTAATGAGCACATTGGGGAAGACTCAAAGCCTTTCAGAGGCAACATCTGAACTCTTTTATGGTGTGTTTAAGAACAAATTGTTCCCTGTGAGGGTGGTGAGGCCCTGGCACAGGTTGCCCAGAGAAGCTGTGGCTGCCCCATCCTTGGAAGTGCCCAAGGCCAGGTTGGATGGGGCTTGGAGCAACCTGGCATAGTGGAAGGTGTCCCTGCCCATGGCAGGAGGTTGGAACAAGATGGGCTTCAAGGTCCCTTGCAGCCCAGGCCATTCTGTGGCTGTGATTTCAGCCACAGCAGGATTGTTTAAGTGCCCTCTGCATGGAGCTCAGTCGGCATCATGTGAACGTAGGAGACAAAACAGGATGAAATCCTTCCCCTTCCTCTTCAAGCATTTGTGTGTGATGCTTGTGAAAGTAAAGGAAACGTTGGGAAGTGGGGGAAGACAAAGCTCTGCTTGCAGGTTTTGTTGTCAGTTGTTTTCAAACCAACAAGAAAGGAAATTTGGAAAAGAGGGCTTTAAAAAGAAAAGGAAAAAAACCACAAAACACCCCCCACACACTTAAAAAAAAAATAAATAAATACCTCCCCTCCCTGGCAGCTCAATGTCACAGGGTAGGGAGGCATTTTCCTTGCTTGAAGCATTTCCTGTGTCCGCCTTCCCACTGGGTCTTTCTGGATTTGTGAAAGGGAAAGGATGTTGTGTACAAAAGGGACCAAGCTGCCTGGGCGGAAAAGCGATGGGGGAGGACCAAAGAGAGGGGAAAAGGATTCAGGAATAATAAAGGACACACAAATATCTTGTGCTAAGTAGAGAGGTTTGGAGCACTTAAGCATTTAAGCCCCTTGTTGCTTTGTTTATTCTTGCCCAAACCAGGAATTGCTGATTGGTGACCAAAACAGCAATTTGATGGTTACCAAGGGGGTGGAGAGAGGGAGGTGGGGTAGGAATGAGGCATTTTCTGTGCATGGCTTTGAGGGGGATTCAGTATGGCAGGAAAAGAGAGGCCTTGTTAGCACAGCATCGGGGTGGTCCTTGTGACGGACAAACCAGACAAGGATCCTTGGCATGGTTCAGCACCAGCCTGGCTTTGCTGTGCAGTAAGGCAGGAATCCTCCAAAGGAGGAGAGAGCTCCTCCAAAGAGCTTGGAGAGAGCACTGGGATCCCTCCTGGAGTTAAAGTGAGCACAGACCAATCCACAGCCTGAGAGATTTGGGGGGTAAGAGGTTATTTAAATTCAGGACTTCTGCTACAATCAGGGTGGACTCAACTGGTGTTCACCTCACCCTTATCTTTCAAAAAGCAGTGGTGGATGTAGCAGCAGCGGCACTGAAGCACAGGGGTTGGATTAGTGGTGTGTGGTCTGGACCAGGCTTTTGACATATCCAGCAGTCACAGTCTCCAAGATGTCCATAAACGCCCAGATCCAATCCCAAAGGACAGGCTGGAAGGTTCCTAAAAATGGTGCTAGAAGAGGTTACCCTGTTAGTGAGATGTGGCTTGCAGAGGTATTTTGTCCCCAGTGAATCCAACAGTGTGGAAAAAGGTCTCTGTGTTGAGTTTAGTTTCTAATCCATGTCTCTTCCATGGTTTGCTGCAGAACTTCGGTTCTACTTAACTCCAGCACACCAAAATTTGCCAGGCCAACAAGGAACAGCAGTGCATGATTGCAGAAACAAACTTATATTTGGAGGGACATTCCTGTCCACCTTGGATTTACTTCTTGTTGAACATTTCTTCCAGGAAAACTGCACTGGATGTAGCTAATCTAGGTAAAAAACAGACTTTTCCAGGCAAAGCTCTGGAACTGCCCAGGGAAGTGGTGGAATCACCATCCTTGGGGGGATTTAAAACAGGTGTAGAAGAGGATGTGGTTTAGTGATGGCTTGGCAGTGCTGGGTTAATGGTTGGACTCGATGACATTACAGATCCTTTCCAACCTAAACAATTCTATGATCCCACGACTCTATGATTAAAGGGTTCTATGAACAGCTCACTAGCACACACCATGAATGCCTGCCTAGAATACCACCCATTTCTGTGAGATGGAAAGGTTTGCTGAAGCTTTCACAATCTCAAAATGCATTTCCATACCATGCCTTTTAGACAGTGATGATTTAAGAACTTCTATTCTTTGCCATGAGTCACTTTGCAAAGAAAACTGGTGAAATCTGAAAACCTTTATTTCAGTTCGAGGTTTGGAGCCTAGCTGTCCTCATCTCCCCCTGCAGTCCATGGAAGAGATACCTCACTCCAGAGAGGGATGCAGGGACCTGGTCTTGTTTGGGTAGAAATGTTTAGGTAGGTGGGAAGCATTCAGTCCACATGAGGATGTCCATTCATCTCTGGTTTTAGCACAGGTACCAACCTGAAGTGGCCTGACTCAAGGCCAGGTCATTGGATTATGTTTGCACTGACTTCTTTGGGCAGTACAGATGGAGCACCCAGGACAGGGCAGGAGAAGCAGAAATATGCTCAAATAACTCATTCTAAAAGCTTCTCCACAGCCCTTAACCTTGGTGTATTCCTGCTGCCTTGACAGATCCTTGTCTCTGACTATTAAACATATTAAGGCAACCCAGAAGTTGTTATCCCACTATTAACCCTGGACTGCGTGTTCTTTGCTTCGCTTGCAGAGTCTTTGAAGAGTGAGAAGATGCTGCTACCATTCAAACACCTCCAACAAGCACTGTGAGTAAGCAGCCCTTGGTCCTTGCTGAGGAGTTTTAGAGAGCGAGTCTTTAAAAACCTAATTTATGGAGAGGGGTTTTGTGTTAGAACAGTCATTGCTGCTGAGCTCAGTTGAATTGGAAAAGAGGAAGCGCAAGAAGAAAAATAAACTCTAAAAAAAATAAAGAAATAAAGGACAAATAATATCAGCCAACATAAGGGACCAGTGAACGGTCAAAGTGTTTGCATGTAAATGTTTGTGTCAGAAGCAAAATCTTAGAACGTTCGAGGAAGCACAACTATGAGGTTTCTTCCTGGACAGGGAATGGGTCTCTGCTTTTTGGCAGGGGGTTGGAACTGGGTGATCTTTAATGTCCCTTCCAACCCAAACCATTCTGTGATTCTCGCTGCCAACATCTGCCAGGCTTCCCAGGCAATCCTGGAAGAGTTATAAAAGCAAGACACAGGAGTACAAAACATTTACAACAAGTAGGCCAAACTGCTGGATTTCAAGCTGATAGAAGCTGACAATTTGCAGACATAACAGGTAAATTAGTTGCACCAGGAACATTTATCATAATCAGCCGTGGAGTGTGAGCAGTCCTCCAGGAGGAGCAGCAAATACCCAAAGAAGGATGCTGTCGAAGTTTTTTAAGTATTTCCAGAAAAACCGCTGCTAAGAAAAAGAAACAAAACAGTCAGGGCTAGAGAAAGACAGAGGAACACAGAGAAACACTGAGACTGGAGCTGAATATCAGCTCCAGCTCTTTTACTAAAAAGGAGACTCCTAAAACAGGGGGGCCATGAGTTACCAGAAAGTCTCAAATGTGACTGTGACCAACAGCCCACAACATCCTTTTTAGCCAAAGTTCATCTGGATCTGATCTGTTCCTTACAGATAATTATTAGGTGAAATTTTCTAATTCATCTCCATATGATTAAGAAAATCCCACAAAACAAAAATCATCTTCTTTTCTTTCTCTCTTTTGTCTTCCTTTTAATCAGACACAAATAAAAAAGGTGCTGCCCTAAACACCAGAGATTTGACTGGAGCTGTTGAACCCTTAACTTCTGAAAGGGGCTTCAACTTCTGCATGGTGACACCAAAATATAAATTTAATTTCCACCATGTGCCCATCACATCTCTCTGCCAAGGAGAACACACCCCACACACCTGGAGTCTCCAGCCCTCCTCCTCTCATCCCTCTGGCTGAAATCTCAGCTCACTGAGAGGATTGATTCAGTGTACACATATTTTTTTGCTGATGTTGTTTTATCCCTTGTCTCTAATGGGAATGTATTATCTTTAACTCTTCTCGGAGCACTCAAGATGAGGGGAAAGCTGTTGAAAATAAATTAGACTAAAATAAACTCCGATTGGAAATGCTAAGTACTGCATGTTCCTGCTTTAGGAAAATGAAATACTTCATTCACATTCCTGAAACAGGACTTGGGACCATTTCAAGTGTTGCGACTTTTTTTAAATCCTCCAAAAATAGTGAGCGAGTGTTATAAATTCTTACTTTTCTCATATGATAAGGAATGAATTCATTATTAACAGAGCTTTCCTCTCTATGCATTTAATCAGAGCTGGGCTTCATTAACTAAAATGAACACATATTACAGGAGAGTTTTGTCAAGTGCCTTTTTGACTGGTCACTGGGGACCACCTGAACACATCTATGCTGTAATTAATAATATCAAGATTGAAATATTGTTGCACTTGCCAGACCTTTCAAGGTGATTTTGGCTTTCTACTAAAAGCTTTCTACTAATTTGGAAGAGAATCATAGACACAAAGGATGGTTTGGGTTGGAAGGGGCCTTAAAGACCATCCAGTCGCACCCCTGCCATGGGCATGGACAGCTTCCACTAGACCAGGTTGCTCCAAGCCCTGTCCAGCCTGGCTTTGGACATTTCCAAGGATAGTGCAGCCATAGCTTCAGGAATTTTCCAGGGATTTCTACAATTTACAAACAGGCAGAGGGACAGACTGAATGGGGAATCCAGAGGTGATGTGGACTCCACCTTTCTTTGTGTCTCATTTGTGGTCCCAAATTTTTTTTGCTGAGAGCTCCTGCTCCCCTCGTCTTTTTTCCAAGGACAGTACCCATGCAGATTAAGCTCAGACAAAACAGCAAAGAACAAGAAAATTACATACTGCAAGGACCCTTCCTTCGAGAAATAACCTCCCAGAAAGGATTTCCAAGGGATAAAGCAGGGTATGTGAGGGTGGATGGTGAGGTCCCCTGGTGGTACAGAGGTTGCAGAGAAGTCCCTCTCCCATAACTCCATTTGTCCAACATGTT